>CM022303.1:640841140-640968420 GCA_011799875.1 Thinopyrum elongatum | reverse complement strand
GAGTCGACAATTCGTGAGTTGTTGTCGAGGCCTCTTGATTGTATAAATGAAAAACTCCACAATTCAAAGGCCAACACTCAACTCCAATCGAGGTCGTGCTCCTCCTTTAATTCTCAGCAACATACTGTCGGCCCCACTCTTCCTGCAGGTACCCATGTACCCTTAATGCAATGTTCGCATCTCGTGTTACGAGGAGGAGATAGGTTTGTACGAAGAAGCTTCCCGTGCACTCGTATCTGAAGATCTCACTATCTCTAACGTTTCAAACTGTACATCATCGCCCAGGTAATCACAAGTGATTGGTATATGGCGGCAGTAGAGTAGCCCCGACTGATTAGCGACGATATCGCTAGACACCTTGAGCGGGGGGCACGTTGCTTCGCCTGTTCGCTGAGCTGGGGAGGAATGTTTTTCCCACTTCTTCATTTTGCTTCTCCTGCAGCACTGAAGTACTTCCCGACCGACTCGCTTCCTTATATGTCCTTTCAATTATGCGCTCATAGTGCAGGCGGCCAGAGACGGTTGGTGGTCGCTTAAGGGCCACGGCATTTTTTGAGTGCCCTTCAATTTCAACGATCTATGGTTTCCTTCGGAGGAGGAGGTTTCCGTTTTGCAATGGGCCTCACATTCGGCAGCACTGATTTCCGTCTTGTTTTCCTCATAGGTCCTCTCATATGCGTAAATTTCCAGAGGCTTGAGGCTTTAGACCGTATTGTGAATCTCTTCCGCCGGGGTCTCTTGTATGCCTAGCGGAAGGTAGCGGCGCCGTCTCTCTTCAGATGTTGCTGACGCGGCGGATGTTCCGCGACACGTCGAAGGAGACAGAGGAGGAGGCGGGAGTGCACGACGAAACCATCAGGAGGAGGAGGAGTGCCCCTCACGCGCCGGAGGAGGCGGAGGAGGAGTGCGCCCTAGTTACTCGCTTGAGGAGGAGCGGAGTGCCTGACTCGCAGGAGGAGGAGAAGTAGGAGGAGGCGTCCAGTTTGGAAGATGATGTACCTCCTTTCTCCATAGACAGCTACTCCTTACAAGCATTTACCAGATGAATCTACCCTTCACCATAGGGTAGTCAAGACTCTAGCTCCTCAAATCCCTCCATTATTGTATCCACCATCACATAGCCATAGCCATGTGGAATCGAGACGGCAATGAAAAGCTTCCCTCAGCTTGAGGAGCTACAACAGAGCCGACCGCCGCCGTCAAGGTCAGGTTCGGGCCATTTCTGTCATAGCTCGCACAATTGTTCAGCCTCCGTGTGGATACTATCCACGGGGGGGGTAGCAAGGAGTGTATGAAATCGCGGACTGCTGAACGAGCTCCGTGGAAGCACGCTGCTCTCGCTGAGATGGTGGGGTAGCTATGGGGCGGCAGCGTACGAAGCAAGGATCTTCGTTCATGCCGCTGAGATGGTTGGCCGTAGCTCGCTGGTCTCCCAAGTTCCTACTAGCTTTACATTTCTTGCATTGAGCTTCTGCATTTCGCTTGCCTTGCCGACTTTCCTCTTTCTCTCTCGGCTTCTGTAAACCCCGCTGTCGGAAACCCATGACACACACAGAACGGAGCCTGGTGTGCCTCGTGTTCGTATAGGGTGCAGGATTCCCGAGGGCCTCTGTCAGCTTGTCTTCTCTCTGTCGGGATGTGAACGTCCCTTCTGCGATGCCTTGATTGCTGCCTGAAGCTTCTTGATGGGGATGCAAGGTGCTCGTCTCTAACGACACCCCCTATTTCTGGGTCCACAAGTTACCCCCACCCCGAAGAACCAAGTCCTTGAACGATCTGCCAGGCAATGTTGCTGGTCACTGTGGACCCCTTTAGCAAGCAGGTCTTGCTCAGCTTTGTCCCACAACACCGGGCTTTGTTAGTAGCAAACCTGACCCTAGTGGATGGTGATACAGCTTTTGGCATCATTTTCTTGTTGTCAGTTGACCTTTATCTTTACCCTTCTCCGATTCTTGTAGGCCACAAAATGTAGCGCCACAAATGAGGGGGCCATTGAATGCTGGAGTCTTTCCTTTGTCGACCAAACTTTGAGTTCAACTCTTTATTCCAGTTCCTGAATAGTTCTGCCACTTCTTAAGAGAATACGCTTGACCTTTGGACTCTATAAACTGGCGGTTATTCGGCTTCTCCTTTGGCGGGAGGCTGAAACTTTGTCATCAGCGAGGTCCAAAGATCATCTTTCCATTCTATCCTGGACATAGATCTTCAGGGTCGTCCTTACTTTATTTCCATTGCCGATGCTGCTCGGGACGTGTGTCCCTAACAAAAACTCCGCACGGATGTACAAAGCATCCTTGGTCCGCTGGGAGCAATCGGTTGGCCATCTTCTCGCCACTTCTGTGATCGTGAACCTTTCATCCTGGCGAAACCTTTTCTTCGGGCTCCTCGTCTCCTACGGAAGTTTGGCTCGATCGGAGGGCTGAATTGAAAGAAGAGAAAGAAGCGTGTAAAATATTTACATACCAAAACAATTATGCATCAAGTCAGCACAGGGCTTTAATTAATATATATAATCGCCGGACTTTGCCAATGCTCCTTCCTCCGTTCGACACCGGAAGCCTTCAATCATGATCTCCTTCCTCCGCCATTACGTAATCGGAGCCGTCATGAATCTCCTTCATACTCCATGTGGATTACCGGAAGCCGTCAACTTCCTTCTATGACCATTCGGGGGTCGTTGAGAAACGACAAAGGATCAGCACCGGCGAGGAATTATATCCCCAACAATGTCTTGTTCTAAATCTCTTTCCATAGTTTCTCAAATATTACAACATTGGCAATATCAAACATGAGAGATGGATTATGGCAAAACATAGACTAGCTAATCACAACAAGGAATCATACGCATATTATGAGCAATGGATTAGTTGCTGACCGCATCTCTCATGCAGTCGACGTCCCCATCTGTCGAAGTTATCGGGGTTATACTTTCAGGAGAGGACACTTTGCCAAAAAATATTCTATGAGGGTGTAGGAGATCGACAACGCTCTTTCTCTAGGGTTGGGTGGCCTCGAGAGTTTGTCGGGTAGGGGGTGGGAAGCGGGTAGGAGATCGACAACGCTTTTCTTCTAGAGTTGGTGGGCCTCGAGAGTTGGTCGGATAGGGGGCGGGATGAGGGTAGGAGATCAAAACAACGCGCTTCTTTTCTAGGGTTTAGGTGGCTCGAGAGTTTGTCGGGGTAGGGGCGGGAGGGGGGTAGGAGATCGACAACGCTCATTTCTCTAGAGTTGGGTGGCCTCGAGAGTTGTGGATAGGGGGGGGAGGGGGTAGGAGATCAAACAACGCTCTTTCTTCTAGGGTTTGGGTGGAATCGAGAGTTTGTCGGGGGTAGGGGGGGAGGGGGGTGGGTGTAGGAGATCGACAACGCTCTTTCTTCTAGGGTTTGGGTGGCACGGTATGCACTAGTAAAGTTGAACATTTTACTTAGTAAATCATGAACAATGATGGACGGGTACCACTATTTCACATAATACGGTTTGGGTTGCGATGCAATGCGATGTTAAACTCGAGGTTCCGGTTTGAAAGATGCCTAGAAAGAAAGGACTCTGCAACTGAGCACAGAGCTCTCGATCGAGACCGATTCCGATCCGTTGGGAGCTCTCGGCGAGCCGATGCCAATGTGATGATAGGGGGGGGGGGGGGTGCTCCCGTGGCCATGTTGGCATCTCTAGAGCCGCTCTAAAATGCTAACGAGGCTTGCCCTCCTAAAACGCGAATTTTTCACTACGATGATTGAGTGTCTCAAAACGGAGCCAAGGGTCTAAATCGTTGTATGCACGATAGAAAATCTGAAAAAATACATATAAAATTAACTCTGAAAATTCTAAAAAAATACATCTATGATCCCTTCATACATACATACATACAAAAATAACATCTAAAAAAAAATACATATAGATCCCTCAACATACATACATCTAAAAAAAATTCTATGAACATCTAAAAACATCTGAAAAATTCCATGACAAAATACTCCCTCATACTACTACATCTAAAAAAATTATGAAAAACACAATGAACAGAGGACGAAGGAGGAGGTGGAGGCGGAGTGAGGGCAATGCTTCGAGCGAAGCGGGAACTACGAGGCGGAGGCCATCGGTGTTATCAACCACTTGAATAAGGAATCAAACTTTTTACTGTCGTAGTATCATGACTCGTCCCGAGGGGGCCGACGGCTCAGATGGCAGAACGTATGTAACGCGTAGGGGTCCACATGGATGAATTAGGCTCCCACAATTCAGAGCGGCCGGGAGCGGGGAGGGCGGGGGGGGGCGGGAAGGGGGAGGGCCGGGGGGGGGGAAGGGGCGGGCTCATGGGGCGCGCGAGGGAGGGCAGGGGGAGGGACCGTCGGAGGAGGGGGGGGAAGGGGCGGGAGGGCGCGGCTGGGAGCAGAAGAGGGGGATCGCAGAGGCAGGGGAGGACACAGAAAACAGGGAGCAGACTGAACGTCACAACGACCGCCACGAGTGTGTATGAGGGAGCAGCTGTGTGGGTGTCGGGAGAAGAAGAAGAACTGATTTTTCGTGGAAACTGCAAATGTGGGCTTATATACCTAGAGCATTGGTCCCGGTTCGTGCACTAACCGGGACCAATGCCACCTTTTGGTCCCGGTTGGTGCCACCAACCGGGACTAAAGGTTCATTTTCAGTAGCCCAAAGGGGGGAAGCAGAGACCTTTGGTCTCGGTTGGTAGGCACGAACCGGGACCAAAGGGTGGCATGGACCCGGTTGGTGGAACGAACCGGACGAAAGGTGGGCATTGGTCCGGTTGGTGCTGCCGCGCCAAAAATTTTAGTCCCACCTCGCTAGTTGAGAGGGCTCGGGTGAGTGGTTTATAAGCCCTGCTCTCACACTGCTATCGAACTCCTCTGATCTATTGCAGGCAGTACATGCCTAAACTTTGTCCATGCCCTGTTGGGCCTGCTGGGCCCGCGGGCCTGCATCCTGGCCCATGAAATATGGGTTTCTAGTCGTATGCAGGCCATGTTGCCCTAGTAGGAGCGTAATTTTTTTTTCTTTTTTTTCTGTTATTTTAGTTCATTCTTTTTAACAAATAAATACTTTGATAATTTTAGTTAATATTTTAGTTGATTCTTTTTAGTTGATTCTTTTTAAGAAATAAAAAATTTGAGAATTTTAGTTAATATTTTAGTTGATTCTTTTTAACAAATAAATACTTTGATAATTTTAGTTAATATTTTAGTTGATTCTTTTTAGTTCATTCTTTTTAACAAATAAATAATTTGATAATTGTAGTTAATATTTTAGTTGATTCTTTTTAGTTGATTTCATTTTTTTGAACTTATTTGAACTCCAGTCTTTTTGTGTGTTCAAAATGCACCATTCAAAGGCACATCATCAATTTTCAACCATTTCTCACTTCATTTGGTAATTTTCATGCTTTTACTGATTTTTTTGAGCTAAATGACTCTGAAATTGAAAAGCACTACAAATGAACTCTGAAAAGGTTGAAAGTTGGCATGGTATCATCATTTCACCCACATAGCATGTTCTAAAAAGTTGAGAGGGTTACAGCAAAAACTGGTTGCACTTCGTGTACAAAATGGACAATCTCTTTCGAAGTATCAGGGTTTCGGACGAAAACTCATCTGTTACAAAGGGATTTCGTTTTTTTGAACTTATTTGAACTCCAGACTTTTTGTGTGTTCAAAATGCACCATTCAAAGCCACATCATAAATTTTCAACCCTTTCTGACTTCATTTGGTATTTTTCATGCATTTACTGATTTTTTTGAGCTAAATGACCCTGAAATTGAAAAGCACTACAAATGAACTCTGAAAAGGTTGAAAGTTGGCATGGTATCATCATTTCACCCACATAGCATGTGCTAAAAATTTAAGAGGGTTACGGCAAAAACTAGATGCACTTCGTGTACAAAATGGACAATCTCTTTCGAAGTATCAGGGTTTCGGAGGAAAACTCATCTGTTACAAAAGGCATTTGATTTCTTGACATGTAACTGCAGTGATATTCTAGATCAAAGGCATCATCAAAATAGTTGTGGAGAGAAAGTCTTCACTTTTTCTTCGCGTGTGTCCCTTGCTTATTGCGCCGTAACCATGGATAACCTTCATCGTTTAACAATGTGCTTGGGTCAGCCTTGACTTTGAAGGCAGGAATTTCATGAAACTTTTCATAATCTTCAGACATGTCTGTCTTGCCCTCCACTCCCACGATGTCTCTTTTCCCTGAAAGAACTATGTGGCGCTTTGGCTCATCGTATGATGTATTCGCTTCCTTATCTTTTCTTTTTCTCGGTTTGGTAGACATGTCCTTTACATAGAAAACCTGTGCCACATCATTGGCTAGGACGAATGGTTCGTCTGTGTACTCAAGATTGTTGAGATCCACTGTTGTCATTCCGTACTATGGGTCTACCTGTACCCCACCTCCTGACAGATTGACCCATTTGCACCGAAACAAAGGGACCTTAAAATCATGTCCATAGTCAAGTTCCCATATGTCCACTATGTAACCATAATATGTGTCCTTTCACCTATTGGTTGCTGCATCAAAGCGGACACCACTGTTTTGGTTGGTGCTCTTTTGATCTTGGGCGATCGTGTAAAATGTATTCCCATTTATCTCGTACCCTTTGTATGTCAATACAGTCGAAGATGGTCCCGTGGCTAACGAGTACAGCTCATCTGCAACAGTGTTGTCACCCATGAGATGTGTTTGCAACCAACTGCCGAAAGTCCTGATGTGTTCACATGTAATCCAGTTGTCACACTGCTCCGGGTGTTTGGAGCGCAGACTATTCTTGTGTTCATTGACATACGGGGTCACCAAGGTAGAATTCTGTAGAACTGTGTAGTGTGCTTGAGACCAAGAATGCCCGTCCCTACATATTATTGAATCCGCTCCTAGCGTGCCTTTTCCAGTCAGTCTCCCCTCATACTGCAATTGAGGGAGACCAATCTTCTTAAGGGCAGGAATGAAGTCAACACAAAACCCAATGACCTCCTCTGTTTGATGGCCCGTGGAGATGCTTCCTTTTGGCCTAGCACGGTTACGAACATATTTCTTTAAGGCTCCCATGAACCTCTCAAAGGGGAACATATTGTGTAGAAATACAGGGCCCAGAATGGCAATCTCGTCGACTAGATGAACCAGGACGTGCATCATGATATTGAAGAAGGATGGTGGGAACACCAGCTCGAAACTGACAAGACATTGCACCAAATCACTCCTTAACCTTGGTAGGATTTCTGGATCGATTACCTTCTAAGAGATTGCATTGAGGAATGCACATAGCTTCACAATGGCTAATCGAACGTCTTCCGGTAGAAGCCCCCTCAATGCAACCGGAAGCAGTTGCGTCATAATCACGTGGCAGTCATGAGACTTTAGGTTCTGGAACTTTTTCTCTGCCATATTTATTATTCCCTTTATATTCGATGAGAAGCCAGACGGGACCTTCATACTGAGTAGGCATTCAAAGAAGATTTCCTTCTCTTCTTTGGTAAGAGCATAGCTGGCAAGACCTTCATACTGCTTTGGAGGCATGCCGTCTTTTTCGTGCACACGTTGCTGGTCCTCCTGTGCCTCCGGTGTATCTTTTATCTTCCCATACACGCCCAAGAAGCCTAGCAGGTTCACGCTAAGATTCTTCATCACGTGCATCACGTCGATTGTAGAGCGGACCTCTAGGTCTTTTCGATAGGGTAGGTCCCAAAATATAGATTTCTTCTTCCACATGGGTGCGCGTCCCTCGGCGTCATTCGAAACAGATAGTCCGCCGGGACCCTTTCCAAAGATTACATGTAAATCATTGACCATAGCAAGTATGTGATCACCAGTACGGACGGCGGGCTTCTTCCGATGATCTGCCTCGCCTTTGAAATGCTTGCCTTTCTTTCGACATTGATGGTTGGTCGGAAGAAATCGACGATGTCCCAGGTACACATTCTTCCTGCATTTGTCCAAATATATACTTTCGGTGTCATCTAAACAGTGCATGCATGCGTGGTATCCCTTGTTTGTCTGTCCTGAAAGGTTACTGAGAGCAGGCCAATCATTGATGGTTACAAACAGCAACGCATGTAGGTCAAATTCCTACTGGTCATGCTCATCCCACACACGTACACCTTTTCCATTCAACAGCTGTAAAAGTTCTTCAACTAATAGCCTTAGGTACACATCAATGTCGTTGCCGGGTTGCTTAGGGCCTTGGATGAGCACTGGCATCATAATGAACTTCCGCTTCATGCACAACCAAGGAGGAAGGTTATAGATACATAGAGTCACGGGCCAGGTGCTATGATTGCTGCTCTACTCCCCAAAAGGATTAATGCCATCCGCGCTTAAACCAAACCATACGTTCCTTGCGTCACCTGCAAAGTCCCCCCACGTTCTCTCAATTTTTCTCCACTGCGACCCGTCAGCGGGTGCTCTCAACTTCCCGTCTTTCTTACAGTCCTCTTTGTGCCATCGCATCAACTTGGCATGCTCTTTGTTTCTGAACAGACGTTTCAACCGTGGTATTATAGGAGCATACCACATCACCTTGGCAGGAACCCTCTTCCTGGGGCGCTCGCCCTCAACATCACCAGGGTCATCTCGTCTGATCTTATACCGCAATGCAACGCATACCGGGCATGCGTTCAATTCCTCGTACTCACCATGATAGAGGATGCAGTCATTAGAGCATGCATGTATCTTCTGCACCTCTAATCCTAGAGGGCAGATAACCTTCTTTGCTTCGTACGTACT
The DNA here is from genome assembly GCA_011799875.1 of Thinopyrum elongatum. Taxonomy (NCBI): domain Eukaryota; kingdom Viridiplantae; phylum Streptophyta; class Magnoliopsida; order Poales; family Poaceae; genus Thinopyrum; species Thinopyrum elongatum. The sequence goes on along the minus strand of CM022303.1, from coordinate 640,959,683 downwards.
GCCAGGCAATTCGTTATCCTTTGGAAGCTTCTTCTTCAATATTTTCAGTAGCTTCCCAAATCCCATGTCAGTTACACCATTCTCTGCCTTCCATTGCAGCAATTCCAGTGCGGTATCGAACTTTGTGTTGTCATCTTCACAATTTGGGTACAACCCTTTTTTGTGATCCTCTAACATGCGATCGAACTTCAACTTCTCCCTTTCACTTTCGCATTCTCTCTGTGCATCAACAATGACCCGGCGAAGATCATCATCGGGCACATCGTCTAGTTCCTCTTGATCTTCAGCTTCCCCATTGTAGCATCACCGTATTCAGGGGGCGGATAGTTGTCATCATCCTCTTCTTCTTCGTTGTCTTCCATCATAACCCCTCTTTCTCCGTGCTTGGTCCAAACATTATAGTGTGGCATGAAACCCTTCTCAAGCAGGTGGATGTGAAGGGTTTTCGAGTCAGAGTAAGCCTTCATATTACCACAGATAGGGCATGGACAACAGATAAAACCATTCTGCTTGTTTGCTTCAGCCACTTCGAGAAAATTATGCAGGCCCTTAATGTACTCGGAGGTGCGTCTGTCACCGTACATCCATTGCCGGTTCATCTGCGTGCATTATATATAATTAAGTGTGTCAAAAACCATTATAGAACATCATGAATAGAGAAGTGACCAAATTAATAGAAGTTCATCATCACATTAAAACCAAAGTACAGTAGTGATCAAATGTTATTACTGAAAAAATAAATACATAAAGTTCATACATAGTTCTCATTGAACAACATATAGCTCTCTAGAGCATCTAATTAAAATATACATTGAAACTATGTAAACCATTTCAATGCAACAACAAATGCAATCATAATCGCAACTAAGGTAACAGTTGATCCAACAGCATAATGATACCAAGCCTCAGTATGAATGGCATATTTTTTAATCTTTCTAATCTTCAAGCGCATTTTATCCATCTTGATCTTGTGATCATCGACGACATCCGCAACATGCAATTCCAATTCCATCTTGTCCTCCTCAATTCTTTTCAATTTTTTCTTCAAGTAATCATTTTCTTTTTCAACTAAATTTAACCTCTCAACAAGAGGGTCGGTTGGAATTTCCGGTTCACATACCTCCTAGATAAAAACATCTATGTCACGTTGGTCGGCATAATTGTCATAAACAGTAAATGAAACAAATAGTTGTAAAAGATAATATACCACATCCAAATCATAGACAGGACGAGGGCCGACGGGGGCGGATACCAAAACCATCGCACTATATAATAACAAACAATAATAAAATTAAGAAAATTATACAAGTATCTATCTAAATCATACAAGTAAGAATTTTTTTCTTTTAGAAAGAAGATAAGAAGAAGAGGCTCACCACGGTGGTGCCGGCGACGAGATCGGCACAAGCGATCGACGGTGGTGAGGACGGGGACGAGCCAGGACGGACCGGCAAACCTAGAAAAATCTTGAGGAAAATGGAGCTTGGACAAGGAGCTTCGAGAGGACAAAGCTTAAGTGTGGCTCGGGCATTTCATCGAACACCTCATGTGCATAGGAGGTGAGCTAGAGCAACACACACCTCTCCCACGGCCGGCCAAAAAAACAGAGCAGTGGCTTTGTTCGCGGGCATGGGCGGTTGGTGGCTAAAACCAGGACTAAAGGACAACATTTGGTCCCGGTTCTAGCCACCAACCGGGACTAAAGGTGCTGGGCCAGGAGCGAGGCCCATTGGTCCCGGTTCGTGTCTGGAACCGGGACCAAAGGGGTCAGACGAACCGGGACCAATGGCCCCCGAGGCCCGCCCGGCGCCCTGGCCTCACGAACCGGGACTGATGCACCCTTTGGTCCCGGTTCGTGAGTGAACCGGGATTAATTTCCTTACCCAGGCCTCAACCAAACCCTGTTTTCTACTAGTGATGCTAGAGTTAATGGTTTTAGCATTAGAAAGGATAGGATCAGGTATAGCAAAACTGAGTCACATCATATGCGTTTGAGGCGGCATGTTTGTTCCAGAGAAGGGAAACGCGACAACAAGTTGCTAACCGCGGAAGGACCAGGGATTAGAATGAAAGAGTACCAAAAAGATGAGATATTGTCCATGGGAGCCGCAGGGATTAGAATTCACACTATTATGGATTCCTTCATCAGCAAACATGTATGGTACGGCGGTGTTGGTTTTACGAGGTGTGATATATACAACCTTTGCTCCAGGGAGAAGAGGAAGCTACTTTCAAAAGGTGATGCTGCTGCAACCATAGGCATCATGGGCAGTAGGAAAGAGAGGGATCCTAGCTTCTTTTTGGAGTACAAGCTAGATAAAGAAGGACATATGAATAGAATGTTCTAGTGTGACTCACAGTCTCGTCCGGACTGTGAGGACTTCGGTGACGTGGTTGTATTTGACAGCACGTACAAGATGAATCACTATGGTATGCCATCCATACCTTTTGTTGGTCTTAAGAATCACCGGAAGACTATTGTTTTTGGTTGTGCCATAGTTTCGGACGAGACCGAAGAGACATATGTGTGGCTGCTCCAAAAAAAAATTGAGGTCCATGTGTCAGAACCCGCCAAAGAGTGTAATCACAGACGCCGACGATGTGATGATCAGGGCAATTCATGAAGTCTTGCCAGACGCGTGGCACCGTATATGTACATGGCATATAGAAAAAAAATATGAAGATACACCTTAGTCACAAGTCCTTGAACCAGTTCTGAACTCTTCTATACTACACCACGTCCACGGCCACGTTTGAGGAGAGATGGCACGCGTTTGCCAAAAGATGGCAGTCGGAAAAAACAGTAACATGGTTGAGACGGATGGATAAGAAGAGGAGACTGTGGGCCGCAGCTTATCTAATAGATGGGTTTTGGCTTGTCATGAAATGCAACCAGAGGTGTGAAAGTTTGAACTCATGCCTTCCCCTCCACCTAGACGGTGAAATGACCCTGGTGGATATGATTTTGCACTATGAGAACGCCATTGTATGTATCCGTGAGAATGAGGCGCGAGATGACTGCACGGCCTCACAGGCTGTACCGGTGCCAGTTACTAGCTCCAGGGAACTTGAGGTACATGCTTCTCATGTCTTCACTCCAGCAAACTTCTATATGTTGCAAGATGATCTTAAAAAAATTGGCGGCATGGAGGTTGTAGAAAGAATGCTCGGAGACGAATCACAGCAGTTCATCGTGGACTGGAAGAATAATCGGAAGAGCCTTTTTTGGGTGGAGTATATACCAGTAAATTCCGCAGAAACTATTAGGTGCAGCTGTAGACGAATGATTCGAAACAGTCTAACTTGCAAGCACATATTCCATGTACTAAAGTACATGAATATATCTGAAATACCAAAGTGTTTAGTTCTTGTTTGGTTCACGAAAGAAGCAAGGTTCAGACTACCCGCGAGGCGAACAAGCGATCTGTTGGGATTTGGTTGGACTGGGACAGGGGAAAGAATGAAATATAGCCAGGTCAGTGTGTTAGCGTCAGAAGTTATGCATGCGGCATGCAAACACCCAACTTTGTGGGATCAGTTAACAAAAAGTTTGAAGTCCGTGATAGCTAAGAGTCATGAGTATGATCTGCTACAGGAAAATTTGAGTGAGAAAAAGTCTGATCTCAGTAAGTGTGCAATTGAATATGTAGAGGATGGTGAAGGCAACATGGTTGCAATTCAAGATCCTATGAAAGTATCAAGCAAAGGTGCAACAAAGGTACATGAGAACCACCTTGTCTCGAAAAATGGTAGACCACTTTCTTACAATAAGCTGAAAATCCGGTGCGGCGCTTGCAAATTGCTAGGACACACTAGACGCAGCAAGAAATGCAAAACTAAATAAGAAGTAAGTGTTTGTATGCATTGGCGATTATAAATTTTTGTAACCTTATCATTCAGTCATTTATCCTGTATGTTATCATGTGCAGAAATGTGGAGCAGGAAGAAGAGTAGAATAGTAGATTCATATAAAACCTTGGGCGGGCCACAGGTCATAGTTTTTCTTATATTATGTGGTGGACCTTATATTCTGGAACAACCGAATGAGACAATGACATTTTGTTGGGAAAGGAATGTGTGCTGTGAAGTGGGAGGCTGTTGCGTGTGCTGTATAATCACTGCACCACTGGACTGGGCTTAATTATTGTGGGCTGGGCCGGTGGGCTACGTATAATATATATTTTCCGCTGCAGCACTGGGCGGGCCATGGCCCAATTGGCCTTGTTGTACCTCCACCAGTGGGCACTACCACTCCCCACCACCACCTTGCCCACTCACTTGCTGCCCACTCGCGTTGCTTCGAACTCCCATCCCCCATCCCCACCTACAATAGATCGAGATAACCTACAGTAGATCGACAAACCCTCGCCGACCACTGCTGCCATCGCCTCCATGGAGAGGAGCCTGGCCTGGCAGCAAGCTATGGAGGACCTCGCCGGCAATGATGAGGCGTGGCATGCGCAGTTGAGGGAGGTGTGTGGTTGGTTCCCCAACACGCAGATGTTGGTCAACCACGCACGTGGTCTGCTACTTCTTGAGCTTGCGTTGGTTTTTCCCTTGAAGAGGAAAGGGTGATGCAGTAAAGTAGAGATAAGTATTTCCCTCAGTTTGAGAACCAAGTATCAATCCAGTAAGAGGTACAAGCAAGTCTCCAATATATGCACCTGCACAAACAATCAAACACTTGCACCCAACGCGATAAAGGGGTTGTCAATCCCTCTATGGTCACTTGCAAGGATGAGATTTGAAAGAGATAGATATAAAAGATTACTAAAACGTAAAATAAAGTAAAAACAAATAAATTGCAGCAAGGTATTTTTGGGTTTTGGGTTTTATAGATCTGAAAATATATGATGGAAAATAGACCCAGGGGCCATAGGTTTCACTAGAGGCTTCTCTCTTGAAAGATAACATACGGTGGGTGAACAAATTACTGTTGAGCAACTAATAGAAAAGTGAATAATTTTGACGATATCCAAGGCAATGATCATGAATATAGGCATCACGTCCGTGACAAGTAGACCGACTCCTGCCTGCATCTACTACTATTACTCCGCACATCAACCGCTATCCAGCATGCATCTAGAGTATTAAGTTCATAAGAACGGAGTAACGCCTTAAGTAAGATGACATGATGTAGAGGGATAAACTCAAGCAATATTCCTTTCTGAAGTTATCCCTCTACGTCATGTCATCTTGCTTAAGGCGTTACTCCGTTCTTATGAACTTAATAATCTAGATGCATGCTGGATAGCGGTCGATGTGTGAAGTAATAGTAGTAGATGCAGGCAGGAGTCGGTCTACTTGTCACGAACGTGATGCCTATATTCATGATCATTGCCTTAGATATCGTCATAACTATGCGCATTTCTATCAATTGCTCAACAGTAATTTGTTTACCCACCGTATGCTTTATTCAAGAGAGAAGCCTCTAGTGAAACCTATGGTCCCCGGGTCTATTTTCCATCATATACTTTCAGATCTATAAAACCAAAAATCCAAAAATACCTTGCTGCAATTTATTTATATTTACTTGATTTTACCTTTCAGTTATCTTTTGTATCTATCTCTATTAGATTTCATCCTTGCAAGTGACCGTGAAGGGATTGACAACCCCTCTATCATGTTGGGTGCAAGTGTTTGATTGTTTGTGCAGGTGCATATATTGGAGACTTGCTTGTGCCTCCTACTGGATTGATACCTTGGTTCTCAACTAAGGGAAATACTTCTCTCTACTTTGCTGCATCACCCTTTCCTCTTCAAGGGAAAAACCAACGCAAGCTCAAGAAATAGCAGGAAGAATTTCTGGCGCCGTTGTTAGGGAGGTTCTACATCAAGCCTACCAAGTACCTATCATAAACTCTCATCTCTCGCATTACATTATTTGCCATTTGCTTCTCATTTTCCTCTCCCCCACTTCTAAAACGTTTTCAGAAAAATACAAAAATATTTGCCTTTTTATTCGCCTTTCTTTCGTTCGTCTTTTCGTTTGCTTGTGTGCTAGATTGCTTGCCTTGCCACAATGTCTCAAGAAAATACCATGTTGTGTGACTTTTCCAACACTAATAATAATGATTTTATTAGTACTCCGATTGCTCCCGCCACTAGTGTGGAATCTTATGAAATTAATGCCGCTTTGTTGAATCTCGTTATGAAAGAACAATTTTCCGGTAGTCCTAATGAAGATGTCGCGTCCCATCTAAACACTTTCATTGAATTGTGTGATATGCAAAAGAAAAAAGATGTGGATAATGATATTGTTAAATTGAAGCTATTTCCATTCTCACTATGAGATCGTGCTAAAACTTGGTTTTCATCTTTGCCTAAAAATAGTATTGATTCATGGAATAAGTGTAAAGATGCCTTTATTTCCAAGTATTTTCCTCCTGCTAAGATCATCTCCCTTAGGAACGATATAATGAATTTTAAGACACTTGATCATGAACATGTTGCACAATCTTGGGAGAGGATGAAATTGATGATAGGAAATTGCCCTACTCATGCTTTAAGTTTGTGGATGATCATACAAATTTTTTATGCGGGATTGAATTTTGCATCTAGAGATCTTTTGGATTCCGCCGCGGGTGGTACTTTTATGGAAATCACATTAGGAGAAGCTACTAAACTCCTAGATAATATTATGGTAAATTACTCTCAGTGGCATACCGAAAGATCTTCCACTAGTACAAAAGTGCATGCAATTGAAGAAATTCATACTTTGAGTGGAAAGATGGACGAACTAATGAAATTGATTGCTACTAAGAGTGCTCCAATTGATCCTAATGATATGCCTTTGTCCACTTTGATTGAGAATAATAATGAATCTATGGATGTGAATTTTGTTGATAGGAACAATTTTGGTAACAACGCTTATAGAGGCAATTTTAATCCTAGTCCGTTTCCTAGTAATTCCTCTAATAATTATGGTAATCCCTACAACAATTCTTATGGAAATTATAATAAGAGACCTTCTGATCTTGAGAATAATATTAAAGACTTTATAAATTCTCAAAAGATTTTCAATGCTATGTCAGAAGAAAGATTGCTTAAGATTGATGATTTGGCTAGAAACTTTGATAAGATTTCTCGTGACATTGATTCTTTAAAGATCATATGTATGCCACCCAAGCATGATATTAATGAATCTCTAAAAGCTATTAGAATTTCTATGAATGAATGTAAAGAAAGAACCGCTAGGATGCGTGCTAAGCGAGATTGGTTTGTAAAAGCATGTTCTTCTATTTCTTGTGATAATAATGATGAAGATCTTAAAGTGATTAGTGTGACTCATATTGAATATTTGTTTCCTAATATAAATCTTGATAAAGATCAGACTGGAGATGATTCAACTTTAGCTAGAAGGCATCCCAATAATTTGGAGTTTAAAGATCTTAATGAAAAAATTGATAAAAGTGGGATTGGAGAGGTCAAGACTTTAAGTAGCGATGAGCCCACTCTTTTGTATTTCAAGGACTTTAATTATGATAATTGCTCTTTGATAGATTGTATTTACTTGTTGCAATCCATGCTTAATTCACCTCATGCTTATAATCAAAATAAAGCTTTTACTAAACCTATCTTTCATGCTATGATGAAATTGTTTGAAGAAAAACTTGAGTTGGAAGTTTCTATCCCTAAAAGCTTTATGATGAGTGGGAACCTACTATTAAGATTAAAATTAAAGATTATGAGTGCAATGCTATGTGTGATTTGGGTGCTAGCGTTTCCACAATTCCGAAAAGTTTATGTGATGTCCTCAGTTTCCAAAAATTTTATGATTGTTCTTTGAATTTGCATCTAGCGGATTCCACTATTAAGAAACCTATGGGAAGGATTAATGATGTTCTTATTGTTGCAAATAGGAATTATGTGCCTGTAGATATTATTGTGCTTGATATAGATTGCAATCCTACATGTCCTATTATTCTTAGTAGACCTTTCCTTAGAACGATTGGTGCAATTATTGATATGAAAGAAGGAAACATTAGATTTCAATTTCCATTAAGGACACTAGTAGAAAAATGACTTTACATGAGCCCCATTAGTCCCGGTTTGATAACAGCCCAGTACTAATGTGACCATTAGTCCCGGTTTGATAACGGCCCGGTACTCATGTGACCATTAGTGCCGGTTCCAACGGCTAGGGGGCGGGCATCATTACTCCCGGTTCGTGGCATGCCTCTAGTCCCGGTTCGTGTCACAAACCGGGACTAAAGGGGTGGTGGCAGGCTTGTGTCAGGCTTGGGCCCCCATGAGCACATTTAGTCCTGGTTCGTGTCACAAACCGGGACTAGAGGTGCACCTTTAGTCCAGGTTTGTATAACCAACTGGGACTAAAGAGATCACTATATATAGTGCTTCGTCCAGCCCAAGCCGAAGCTCTCTGATTTCCCCTCTGTTCTTCCCCTCTTGCTCGAGCTCATCCTCCATTTTTTTTCCAAAATTTGTCTAGACTTGATGGCACCCCATCCATCCAAGTGTCCACAAAGGTTAGCAACTTAGTCCTTTCATCCCTCATTGCTAGATTAGCTCTTGCAATGCTCTATAAGTATAGTGATTTGTGGGTTTTAGTTTGGGAGTAATTATATGAGGGAGTTTATTTGATTTATATGCAATTTGAGCTCAAATTTACGTTTTAGTTTGCATGTGTAGGTGTGGTTTACTTAGTGCCTTCCCGTCCCCGTCCTAACCACCGTCGATTGCTCGCACCGTCCCATCACCGGCACCACCTTGGTGAGCCTCTTGTTCTTATCCTTTAAAAAAACATGTTTGTGTGATTCAGATAGTTACTTGTATAATTTTCTTACATGTATGGTTGTTTGTTATACATAGTGGCATGGTTTTGATATCCGTCCCCGTCGGCCCTCGTCTGGTTTATGATTCGGATGTGGTATATAATCTCTTTTATAACTATTTGTTGCATTTCGTGTTTATGACAATTATGCCCATCAAGTTGACATAGATATTTTTATCTAAGAGGTATGTGAACCGGAAATTGCAACCGACCCTCTTATCGAGAAGTTAAATTTAGTTGAAAAAGAAAACGAGTATTTGAAAGAAAAATTGAAAAGAATTGAAGAAGAGAAGATGAAACTGGATTTGTTTGTTGCCGATGTCGTCGATGATCACAAGATCAAGATGGATGCAATGCGCTTGAAGATTAGAAAGATTAGAAAATATGTCGTTAATAAAGAGGCTTGGTATCACTATGCTGTTGGATCAATTGTTACCTTAGTTGAGATCTTGATCGCATTTGTTGTTGCATTTAAATGCTTTAGCTAGAGAGTTTGTATGTTGTTTTATGAGAATAAGTGTGTATGAACTTTATGTATGAACTTGTATTAATTTGGTCTTTTCGGTGTTGTGTAATGAAGATGAGCCGCTAATGGATGTACGATGACCGATGCTCTCCCCAGTTCATTAATGGCGTGCATACTTTTCTGGTTGCAGCTGAGGCAAACAAGCGGGCAGATGGTTTTATGTGTTGTCCATGTGTTGTCTGTAAGAATGATCACAATTACTCTAACTCAAGAACCATTCACATCCATCTGTTTACGTCCGGTTTCATGTCCGGCTATAACTGTTGGACCAAGCATGGAGAAAGAGGGGTCCTAATGGAAGAGAATGAAGAAGAAGAGGATGATGACAGCTATCATGGCCATGGGTTCCCTGAATACGATGGTACAACAATGGGGGGAGATGCTGAGCTGGCAATGGGGGAAGAAGCTGAAGAAGAGGCATCAGATGAGCCCACTGATGATCTTGGTCGGGCCATTGCCGACGCAAAGAGAAACTGCGCAAGTGAAAAGGAGAAGCTGAAGTTGCAGCGCATGTTAGATGATCACAAGAAATTGTTGTACCCAAATTGCGAAGTTGACAATAAAAAGCTGGGTACCACATTGGAATTGCTGCAATGGAAGGCAGAGAATGGTGTATCAGACAAGGGATTTGACTATGCTGATAATGTTAAAGAAGATGCTTCCAAAGGACAATGAATTTCCCGATAGTACGTACAAAGCAAAGAAGGCTGTCTGCCCTCTAGGATTAGAGGTTCAGAAGGTACATGCATGCCCTAATATCTGCATCCTCTACCACGGTGAGTACGAGGATTTGAATGCATGCCTGGTATGCGGTGCGTTGTGCTATAAGATCAGCTGCGATGACCCTGGTGATGTTCAGGGCGAGCGCCCCAGGTAGAAGATTCCTGCCAAGGTGATGTGGTATGGTCCTATAATACCACGGTTGAAATGTTTGTTCCAAAACAAAGAGCATGCCAAGTTGATGTGATGGCGCAAAGAAGACCGTAAGAAAGACGAGAAGTTGAGAGTACCCGCTGACGGGTCGCAGTGGAGAAAAATTGAGAGAAAGTGGGAAGACTTTGTAGATTACGCAAGGAATGTATGGTTTGGTTTAAGTGCAGATGGCATTAATCCTTTTGGGGAGCAGAGCAGCAATCATAGCACCTAGCCTGTGACTCTATGTATCTATAACCTTCCTCCTTGGTTGTGCATGAAGCGGAAGTTCGTTATGATGCCAGTGGTCATCCAAGGCCCTAAGCAACCCGGCAACGACATTGATGTGTACCTCAGGCCATTAGTTGAAGAACTTTTATAGCTGTGGAATGGAAAAGGTGTACGTGTGTGGGATGAGCACAAATCGGAGGAATTTGACCTACATGCGTTGCTGTTTGTAACCATCAATGATTGGCCTGCTCTCAGTAACCTTTTAGGACAGACAAACAAGGGATACCACGCATGCACGCACTGTTTAGATGATATCGACAGTATATATTTGGATAAATGTAAGAAGAATGTGTACCTAGGACATCGTCTATTTCTTCTGATCAAGCATCTCTTAAGAAAGAAAGGCAAGCATTTCAAAGGTGAGGCAGATCACCGGAAGAAGCCTATCCACCGTACTGGTGATGATATCCTTGATATGGTCATGGATTTAAAAGTAATCTTTGGAAAGGGTCCTGGCGGACAATCTGTTCCGAATGATGCCGAGGGACACACACCCATGTGGAAGAAGAAATCTATATTGTGGGACCTACCCTATTGGAAAGACCTAGAGGTCCGCTCTGCAATCGACGTGATGCACGTGACGAAGAATCTTTGCGTGAACCTGCTAGGCTTCTTGGGCGTGTATGGGAAGACAAAAGATGCACCGGAGGCACGAGAGGACCAGCACCATATGCACGGAAAAGATGGCATGCATGCAAAGCAGTATCAGGGTCATGCCAGCTACGCTCTTACCAAAGAAGAGAAGGAAATCTTCTTGAATGCCTGCTCAGTATGAAGGTCCCGTCTGGCTTCTCATCGAATATAAAGGGGATAATAAATATGGTAGAGAAAAAGTTCCAGAACCTAAAGTCTCATGACTGCCACGTGATTATGATGCAACTGCTTCCGGTTGCATTGAGGGGGCTTCTACCAGAAAATGTTCGATTAGCCATTGTGAAACTATGTGCATTCCTCAATGCAATATCTCAGAAGGTAATTGATCCAGAAATCATACCAAGGTTACAGAATGATTTGGTGCAATGTCTTGTTAGTTTCAAGTTGGTGTTCCCACCATCCTTCTTCAATATCATAACGCACATCCCAGTTCACCTAGTCGAAGAGATTGCCATTCTGGGTCCTGTATTTCTACACAATATGTTCCCCTTTGAGAGGTTCATGGGAGTCTTAAAGAAATATGTTCATAACTGTGCTAGGCCAGAAGGAAGCATCTCCAACGGCCATAAAACAGAGGAGGTCATTGAGTTTTGTGTTAACTTTATTCCTGACCTTAAGCCAATTGGTGTTCCCGAATCGTGGCATGAGGGCAGACTGGGTGGAAAAGGCACGCTAGGAAGGGACCAAGTAATATGTATGGACGAGCATTCTTGGGCGCAAGCACACTACACAGTTCTACAAAATTCCGCCTTGGTGGCTCCGTATATCGAGGAACACAAGAATATTCTATGCTCCAAACACCCAGAGCAGTCTGACGACTAGATTACACATGAACAAACGGGGACTTTTGCCGGTTGGTTGCAGACACGTCTCATGCATGACGACACTGTTGCAGATGAGTTGTACTTGCTCTCCCAGTTACCATCTTCGACTATATTGACTTTCAATGGGTACGAGATAAATGGGAATACATTTTACACAATCGCCCAAGATAAAAAGAGCACCAACCAAAACAGTGGTGTCCGCTTTGATGCAGCAAACACCAATAGGCCAAAGGACATATATTATGGTTACATAGAGGATATATGGGAACTTGACTATGGACGTGGTTTGAAGGTCCCTTTGTTTCGGTGCAAATGGGTAAATTTGAAAGGAGGCGGGGTAAAGGAAGACCCGCAGTACGGAATGACAACAGTGGATCTCAACAATCTTGGGTACGCAGACGAACCATTCGTCCTAGCCAATGATGTGGTACAGGTTTTCTATGTGAAGGACATGTCTACCAAGCCGAGAAAAAGAAAAGATAAGCAAGCGAATACATCATACGATGAGCCAAAGAGCCACATAGTTCTTTCAGGGAAAATAAACATCGTGGGAGTGGAGGACAAGACAGACATGTCAGAAGATTATGAAAAGTTTCATGAAATTGCTCCCTTCACAGTGAATATTGACCCGAGCATCCTGTTAAATGATGAAGATTGCCCATGGTTACGGCACAAAGGGACACACGCGAAGAAAAAGTTTTATACCCCAAGATCCAACTCTGGGATGTGACCGGCTTCACCGTCATCACTTTCTTCTCTAGTGAGTTTCCGGACTTATATATCTGGAATGTCCCACTTCGGACAAACTGGAGGGAATCTTTGTAATAGTTAGGTTACTTATGTGTGTTGGCATTTGAAACGCGAAGAAATATTATGTCCAAACAAATTATTTCATGCATTATGTAGGACTTCATTTGCTATTTTTCATGCATTTACTGATTTTTTGAGCTAAATGACGCTGAAATTGAAAAGCACTACAAATGAACTCTGAAAAGGTTGAGAGTTGGCATGGTATCATCATTTCACCCACATAGCATGTGCTAAAAAGTTGAGAGGGTTGCGGCAAAAACTGAATGCACTTCGTGTACAAACTGGACAATCTCTTTCGAAGTATCAGGCTTTCGGACAAAAACTAATCTGTTACAAGGGCATTTCATTTTTTTAAACTTATCTCAACTCTAGACTTTTTTTGAGTTCAACATGCACCATTCAAAGCCACGTCATCAATTTTCAACCCTTTCTGACTTCATTCGCTATTTTTCATGCATTTAATGATTTTTTTGAGCTAAATGACCCTGAAATTGAAAAGCACTACAAATGAACTCTTAAAAGGTTGAAAGTTGGTATGATATCATCATTACACCCACATAGCATGTGATAAAAAGTTGAGAGGGTTACGGCAAAAACTAGATGCACTTCGTGTACAAAATGGACAATCTCTTTCGAAGTATTAGGGTTTTGGACGAAAACTCATCTGTTTCAAAGGCATTTCATATTTTTAAACTTATTTCAACTCCAGACTTTTTGTGTGTTCAACATGCACCATTCAAAGCCACATCATCAATTTCCAACCCTTTCCGACTTCATTCGCTATTTTTCATGCATTTAATAATTTTTTTGAGCTAAATGACCCTGAAATTGAAAAGCACTAAAAATGAACTCTGAAAAGGTTGAAAGTAGGCATGGTATCATCATTTCACCCACATAGCATGTGCTAAAAAGTTGGGAGGTTTACGGCAAAAACTGGATGCACTTCGTGTACGAAATGGACAATCTCTTTCGAAGTATGAGGGTTTCGGACGAAAACTTATCTGTTACAAAGGCATTTCATTTTTTTAAAGTTATTTCAGCTCCAGACTTTTTGTGTGTTCAACATGTACCATTCAAAGCCACGTCATCAATTTTTAACCCTTTCTGACTTCATTCTCTATTTTTCATGCATTTAATGAAATTTTTGAGCTATAAAATAAAAAGAGCTAAACAGAATCTGTTATTGATTGAAACACCCATTTAAAATATCCTAAGAATTACCAAATTGAATATAATGATAAAACACACTAATATTAAACAGCAGGAAAAAGAATCACTTTAAAGTAAAGTTATTCACAAACTAGTGATTCACACAAATTTCGAATAATTCAAATTTAAACTATTCAAATTTGAAAAATACTGGCACTAACAGAAAGTTTATAATTTTTGTGACTTGAAGCAAAAAGATTCACTCAGAAACTCTAAATAAAGCAAAAAAAACTCAGAAATAAAAGAAAATAAATAAAGCAGAAAAAAAACTGGAAAATAAATAAATTAAAAAAAGCCCGCCTACTGGGCCGCCACGGTCTGCATACGACTAGAAACCCAACTACTAGTTGGGCGAGGATGCAGGCCCGCATGGCCCAGTAGGGACCATAGGGCGGGACAGGTTTGGTAGGCCCACAAGGCATGCTTTAGAGAGGAGCTCGAAGGAGATGCCGCGGCGGGGCTTATAAACTGGTGCGGGCGCCTCTCGCCAAGCGAGGTAGGATTAAACTTGCCCTGCACCGCGCCTGCGCGAGCACCAGACCTTTAGTCCCGGTTGGTAGCTCGGCCCCCCTTTAGTCGCGGTTGGAGCCACCAACCGGGACTAAAGGCCCCCCTTTAGTCGCGGTTGGAGCCACCAACCGGGACTAAAGGCCTGGCTTCCCGCCACTTGGCCTGGTGAAAAATCACCTTTAGTCCTGGTTGGTGGCTCCAACCAGGACTAAAGGTCTCCGCATATATATACAACACTTGAAAATTTTCAGAGTTCTCTGCTTTCTCTCGACGCCGACCACTAAAGAGACGCCGCCAGGCTGCCGCCGTCGCCTGCCCTGACACCGTCTTGCCTCCCCCGACGCCGGAGCTCGTCGCCACCTCTGACGCCGGCCGCCCGCGCCTCCTCCCCGATCCCCAACGCCGCCCGCGCTCTCTTCCCCGAGCCCCGGCGCCGCCCGTGCCTCCGTGAGCATCGCGCGCCGCGCCATCGATCCTCGTCGACGGACGGACCTCCTCCCCGGCCCTCCTCTTCGAGCCCTCGCCGCACCCGCTCCCGGCCGACGCCCTGCCCGCCCTGATCCCCTCCTCCTCGCTGTGAGCCCTCTTTTTTTCCTTTTTTTCATTTTTTGGAACTGTTAGATGAATGTTAGATATGTTCATAGAAATGGTGATAGAATAGATATGTAATTTTTGCTAGATGAATGTTAGATATGGATATAAAATTCTTTTCTGTTTTTCTGTTTTTTAGTTGTAGAAATGTTAGAGATGAATGTTTTTTTAGTTTTTTATACTTTTAGTTATAGAAATGTTAGATTAATGTTTTTTACTTTTTTATACTTTTAATGTTGTATCATAGTATATATAGAAGGAATTTTGACCAAGCATAGAAAAAATTTGCATAGAAAGTTGACCATGTATTAAAAATATTTTAATGTTGTATTTGCAAAAATTTGTCATGTATTTGCAAAATCAAGTGAACAAGAATTACAAAAATCATAATCAAGCATTTAAAAAAGGTTAAATTTGCGTAGAAACAATTTTGGCGTCGACGATGCCCGGCCCGCATCCTCGTCGTCGTCTCGGTGGCGACGACCTGCTTGAGAGGCGCCATGTCCGGAACTGGGCTCCGCAGGGCTGGCACTGGGAGGTGCTACCTTCCGGGGTGCGCAGCTTGGTGAGGAACCGGGCTCCCGTCGTCGACCCGGAGCTTCTTTGGTGGTGTTCGCATGGGCCACTTTCGGTGCGGAGGCAGCCGGCCTCGCCGGAGGTGGTACGTCGCCGTGTCAGGGAGGAGGACAAGCACGTCCGTCGCTACATGGTTGCGTTGGACGTCAGGTTCTACAATACCTGGCAGGTTCTTCAGGGATCTCACCCGAGCTATGATCCTGTGATGGTTCCTTCTCTTTGGGTGTCCACCGCCCGCGCCTCAGGAACCACGAGTCAACTAGATTTTTCAATAATATTTGATCTGTATTAGCTAGTGATGTTATATATATATGATAATATTCGAGATGTATTAGTGTTAATACTCGAGATGTATTCGAGACGATGTATTCGAGATTATATTCGATGATGCATATTATCTGGATTATTCAAGATGTATTAATGATATTATTCGAGATGCATATTATCTACTATGATTCAATTTTTCCTTATTGATTGCATTCTAATTTGAATACTAAATTGTTTTATCATTCTTCTGGATTAGTTAAGCTATGGACGATACCGGCAGAGACGGAGAAGAGACCATGTTCGACATCATATGCTCCCCGAGCTCAGACAATGAACCTGAAGATGACGGCTCGCAATATCTAAACAATTCTGGTGAGGGTATGATATTTGATGAAGACGAACGAATAGATGAAGGCCACAACAATGATGACAAAGTTAATGTTCTTCAAATAACAAAGACCGGCGAGGTATATTTATATAAGGCATCTGGTGATCATTAAATGTATTAATTGATTTGTATATATATATATATATATATATATATATATATATATATATATATATATATATATATATATATTAACGAATCGATCTTTCTTCTTTTAGCCCTCGGATCGAGCAAATCTTCTACAAGCAGGGCAGTACGAGGCCCGGCCAAAAGGTTGCAGGCTGGCATAAAGTACAACATCGACGCCATCAAACCAAATGGTGAACCGCTTGAACCTAAGAAGAATGCGGACAAGTTTACTCGTCAATGCGGAGTTATTGTCAGGGATCAAATCCTGATCTCCGTTCAAGAATGGAATAAGCCAGCAAAGGGAGATGAAGGAGTTAGTTTTGTCTCCAAAAGAGCAAAAGATCTGCTTTGGGAATCGCTCATGTCACATTTCACCCTACTAGATCATTTGGTAGATGCAGAACGGGTGAAAGTCAGGAAGAGTGCTCTTAAGAACATGGCGATTGCATTCTGCAACCACAAGAAAAGAATATGGACCAAGTACGAAGCAGACAGAAAGAAGACTCCAGCATTCAAGGGAGCACTGGAGAAGGCAAGAGATCACTGGGACTCTTTCATGAAGTTCAAGGAATCGGAAGCAGCTCAGGAACGGTCCAGAATAAACAAGATTAATGCTACAAAAAAGAAGTGGCACCATACTCTGGGGGAAGATGGCTACCAGGTCGCCTGGCCTAAGTGGGATCAAGCTGAGGAACATATGATTGCTGCAGGGGTCACTCCAGTTACATTGAGTTGGCCCAACAGGTGCAAGACTTGGTTTTATGTGCATGGGGGAAGTTGGACCCAAAGACATGGCTGGTTATGGAGCGGGCAAGTCTTAAAGAAGCCTCCGACGCTTTACTTGTTTCAATAGAAGAGGCTCGGACAGGGGCATTCAAGCCCGACAGAGAGAACAATGAGCTTACGCGCGCCCTGAAGAATCCTGAACACCCGAGAAGAACATGAGGCAAAGGCGTTGTTCCGTGCTTTGAGGGGTTTGCAGATTGGAGCGACACTTACAGAAGCCGTGCAAGAAAGAGGCAGCAGGAGGAGGAGAAGAGGAAGCTGGGGGAGGAGCAGAGGAAGGAGGAAGCAGTCCGCCTTCAACTGGTAGAATCAAAGCACGCGGAGCTGGAATGCGCTTTCATGTGGCAGCAGGAGCAGATCGACTCACTTAGCCAGGAAAGGGCATCTCAGCAGCGGCAGCAGCAAGCAGATCCAGCATTGGATAGCACCGTCCCATCTATGCCGAGAAGCAGTGTGGGTTCCACCCCGGCCGATACCCCGTGGATGATATCAAATGTGCGACACCTTGTGAGCTACACATTAAATTGAAGAACATAACCATGAAGGTGGCGGACGGCTATGCTTTAACAAATCCCCCTGAAGTAACCTTCCATGGCAATCTGATTCCAGCTGGCTATGCTTGTGTCGGGGTGGATGAAGTGATGTCGGGATATGACGGGCTAGAGCTTGACATTCATGGAAGTGACGAGGAGCGCACACTGGGAGAGGCCATACGTCGTATCATTCTATGGAGAAAGGATTGCATCGTCTTTCCAAGGCCACCGACTCCTCCTCCAAGTCCGCCTCCACGTCAGCTGACTCCTGCTCCTCCATGTCCGACACCGAGTCAGCCGACTCGTCCTCCAAGTCCGCCACCGTGTCAGCCGACTCCTCCTCCATGTCCGCCACCACGTCAGCCGACTCCAACCCTACTCGATACGGAGCGCGGCGCTAGTCCGCCACCGCGTCAGCCGACTCCACCAGCCCACACCGAGACGGGGCCCATCAGCACGAGTCCGCCATATCGATCTCGGGCGCGTCAGCCTTCTCAAAAGCGGAAGAGAGCACCAAGCAAGAAAGACTCTCCTCTTGCCAAAAAGAAGTTGGCTTACGAGATGACCATCAAGGAAAACAACGCCGAAGTGGATGCCCAAGTGAAGGCCTTTTTGCGAAGAAACCGTCCCCGCCGCCAACGGAGAAAATACCTGAGGAAGTAATACAACACTTTATTGATAATGCTCAACCGGCTGTGAAGAGACTGGCCTCATACTATGAGCGCTCTATTAAGAAGTTATATCATGCACAAAAACAGAAGGAGTCTAGCTCAAGCTCGAGCCAAGCAGTTGGTAAAAAAAGGGGAAAACTATTCCCCAGCTGGGAGAACAGGCAGTGCAATCGATCCCCCCGCTCATTGTACAACCACATGTGAGTACCGCCGATCAGCTGTTAATAACCGATGATCATAGAAGGCAGGCTAAAGAGGCCGGTGTCACTGTTGAACAACTCCTAGGCATCGAGTTTCTCCCCGGGTTTACAGAGGAGGAACTAACATGGAAATATGTCACCGGCCAACCTCTGGTCAAGCCTGAGGAGATCCTGCTTCTATCAGCGAGAATGCGTAGATTGCATGAGTGGTACCTGAGAGAAGTAAAGAATGTGTGAGAGGCCCTCATGGTGAAAGTCAAGGCAGAGCATTACTTCCATGAAAAAGATTTGTGGGTTGAGTTTCAAGAAATGTTTCAGTTATTCAATCAAGACGCACTCGACAAATCTCTCGTCAGTTGCTATTGTCTGTAAGTGATTTCTTTCTGTAATTTAAGTCTCTAGCTGTGCTCCTTCATTGCCTGTAATTATTCTCACTATATTCTTTTCTGTGGTATTATGCAGAATGAAGATTTACGAAATGAGAAGAGATGGATGCTATGGCATTGGGTTCATTGACCCAAATACCGTTAATGAAGAGACATGGTCACGTCACAAAAAAACACAGAGAGAAGCTTGCTAGAGTTTATGAAGCGACTAAATACCCAACCAGAAATACTACTTCCTTACAACTTCGGGTGAGTGTTACTGTCTTGTACTACAAATTCTGTTTTGCTTACTAGATGTTAATAAGTGTAGTTGATGAGTTATGCACATGCCCGCTTAATTATACAAACGTGTGCGCATGCAGTTTCCACTGGATCCTACTAATCATTGAAGTTGACTTGGGAAAAGTTCAAGTATTGGACTCACTACTTAAAGAAACTAAAGAATACTCAATCGTGAAGGGGATGATCGACAGGTAATTTCAATCATTATCGCACTATGTCGGCCTCTTTAGTTCATTTCCTGATATCAACTAATTAATAACTCCTTTATTCATTTTCTTTGCCGACGGGAAGGGTTTGGCAAAAGTTCATCAAACAGGTTAGAGGCCCATGGAAACAAGAGTTGAAATGGGTGTGACCCAGGGTACGTAATTAAGTAGTACTAGCTACGTCTGTGCATCTCTTTAATTCTAGTTTCAATACCATTATCATGGTTGATTAATTATTATCTGATTGAATTCTATTCTCGTAAAGTGCATGAGTCAGGCATCGGGGAATAATTTATGTGCGTACTATGTTTGCTAGAACATTCGCATTATGACGTCCGTAAGGAACACATTTGCAAGACAACTTTGGGTACGCAAACACAATTCAAAGTTCTTTTTATCATGATCTAATATATATACACACAACTAATATATTCATATTGATCTCCTTCTTTAATAAAGATGACGGAGATGCGGGATAAGCTCCTACCAACGGACCGCATACGAGCACTTCAAGAGGAAATTGAGGGATTTTTGCTTGACCAGGTCATAGATCCCGAAGGAGAATACCATTACACCTAATGTCTGCATGTAATCTGCAAATTGTAGGAGAAATTGTATATACCAAATTATATATATATTTGTATGCCTGGTCGTACGAGAAATTCTATGATATATGATTGGTCATACGAGAAATTCTATTATATAGGATGTGTACAGTATGTGGTAGCAGCGGCACTTGACGTACGACTGCAGTAGCGTAAAATATGTTTGAAATGAAAAACAGTTAAATGGAAAACACAAAATGAAAAGGAAAAATAAACCATAATTCATAAATCCTAAAACCCTAAACCCCTAAACCTTTAGTCCCGGTTGGTGTCACCAACCGGGACTAAAGGTCCCCCAGCCCCCGACGCGGGCTCATGCCACGTGGTGGGCCTTTGGTCCCGAGCCATGACGAACCGGGACTAAAGGGGGGGGGGGGGCTTTATTCCCCACCCTTTAGTCCCGGTTGGTGGGTTGGTGAACTGGGACTAAAGGCCCTTATGAACCGGGACTAAAGGCTGATTCTGCACTAGTGGAAAGGGCATGGAACACTTTCCAAGAAAGAAAATTAAGTTGCCATATGAATCTATTATGAGGGCTACTTATGGATTAAATACCAAAGATGACAACACCTAGATCTATTGCAATATGCCTAGTTAGGGGCGTTAAACAATAGCGCTTGTTGGGAGGCAACCCAATTTTATTTTCGTGTTTTTTTATTTTTGCTACTGTTTTTGAATAAATACACATTATTACCTCTGTAGTAATTGTGTTTTAGTGTTTTACTTAGTGTTTGAGCCAAGTAAGACCTTTGGGATGATCTATGGTGATAGTTGATTTGATTTTGTTGAAAAACAAAAACTTTTGCGTCCAGTAACAGAATTGTTTAAATTCACTAAAGCGACAAAAACTTCTGAAGTTTTTACACAAGATTGATGTACACATTGCCTACTTTTCCCTAATTTTTAATAACTGTTATAGTTACAGATTTATGGGAACAATTCAGATCTTCACAAAATGTTTTGTTTTTGACAGATTTTGTTTTTGATGTGTTGTTTCCTTATTTTGATTAATCTATGGGTAGTATCGGGGGTTATGAACCATGGAGAAGTTGTAATACAGTATATATAACACCATTATTAATTTAGAATGAGTCACAACAGTACCTAAGTGGTGATTTGGTTTTCTTACACTAACGGAGCTTATGACTTTTGTGTTGAGTTTTGTGTTGTGAAGTTTTCAAGTTTTGGGTAAAGATTTGATGGACAATGGAATAAGTGTTGGAAATATGCCCTAGAGGCAATAATAAAATGGTTATTATTATATTTCCTTGTTCATGATAATTGTCTGTTATTCATGCTATAATTGTGTTATCCGGAAATCGTAATACATGTGTGAATACATAGACCACTACATGTCCCTAGTAAGCCTCTAGTTGACTAGCTCGTTGATCAATAGATGGTTACGGTTTCCTGACCATGGACATTGGATGTCATTGATAACGGGATCACATCATTAGGAGAATGATGTGATGGACAAGACCCAATCCTAAGCCTAGCACTAGATCGTGTAGTTCGTTTGCTAAAGCTTTTCCAATGTCAAGTAACTTTTCCTTAGACCATGAGATTGTGCAACTCCTGGATACCGTAGGAGTGCTTTGGGTGTACCAAACGTCACAACGTAACTGGGTGGCTATAAAGGTGCACTACGGGTATCTCCGAAAGTGTCTGTTGGGTTGGCACGAATCGAGAATGGGATTTGTCACTCCGTGTGACGGAGAGGTACCTTTGGGCCCACTCGGTAGGACATCATCATAATGAGCTCAATGTGATCAAGGAGTTGTTCACAGGATGATGTGTTACGGAAATGAGTAAAGAGACTTGCCGGTAAAGAGATTGAACAAGGTATCGGTATACCGACGATCGAATCTCGGGCAAGTATCGTACCGATAGACAAAGGGAATTGCGTACGGGATTGATTGAATCCTCGACATCGTGGTTCATCCGATGAGATCATCAAGGAGCATGTGGGAGCCAACATGGGTATCCAGATCCCGCTGTTGGTTATTGACCGGAGAGTCGTCTCGGTCATGTCTGCGTGTCTCCCGAACCCGTAGGGTCTACACACTTAAGGTTCGGTGACGCTAGGGTTGTAGAGATATTAGTATGCGGTAACCCGAAAGTTGTTCGGAGTCCCGGATGAGATCCCGGACGTCACGAGGAGTTCCGGAATGGTCCGGAGGTAAAGAATTGTATATAGGAAGTCCAGTTTCGGCCACCGGGAAGGTTTCGGGGGTAATCGGTATTGTACCGGGACCACCGGAAGGGTCCCGGGGGTCCACCGGGTGGGGCCACCTATCCCGGAGGGCCCCATGGGCTGAAGTGGGAAGGGAACCAGCCCCTGGTGGGCTGGTGCGCCCCCCTATGGGCCTCCCCTGCGCCTAGGGTTGGGAACCCTAGGGGTGGGGGGGCGCCTCCACCTGGCTTGGGGGGCAAGCCACCCCCTTGGCCGCCGCCCCTCCCCTCAGATTGGATCTGAGGGGGCCGGCCCCCTCTCCCCTTCCCCCTATAAATAGTGGAGGGGTGGGAGGGAGGACACCCCAGCCCCTGGCGCCTCCCTCTCCTCCCGTGACACCTCTCCCTCTCGTTGGTGCTTGGTGAAGCCCTGCCGAGATCCCGCTGCTTCCACCACCACGCCGTCGTGCTGCTGGATCCTCATCAACCTCTCCTTCCCCTTGCTGGATCAAGAAGGAGGAGACGTCTCTCCCAACCGTACGTGTGTTGAACACGGAGGTGCCGTCCGTTCGGCGCTCGGTCATCGGTGATTTGGATCACGACGAGTACGACTCCATCAACCCCGTTCTCTTGAACGCTTCCGCTCGCGATCTACAAGGGTATGTAGATGCACTCCCCTCTCTCGTTGCTAGATGACTCCATAGATTGATCTTGGTGATGCGTAGAAAATTTTAAAATTCTGCTACGATCCCCAACAGTGGCATCATGAGCTAGGTCTATGCGTAGTATCTTGCACGAGTAGAACACAAAGTAGTTGTGGGCGTCGATTTGTCAATCTTCTTGCCGTTACTAGTCTTATCTTGATTCGGCGGCACTGTGGGATGAAGCGGCCCGGACCGACCTTACACATACGCTTACGTGAGACAGGTTCCACCGACTGACATGCACTAGTTGCATAAGGTGGCTAGCGGGTGTCTGTCTCTCCCACTTTAGTCGGATCGGATTCGATGAACAGGGTCCTTATGAAGGGTAAATAGAAATTGGCATATCACGTTGTGGTTTTGGCGTAGGTAAGAAACGTTCTTGCTAGAAACCTATAGCAGCCACGTAAAAACTTGCAACAACAATTAGAGGACGTCTAACTTCTTTTTTGCAGCAAGTGCTTTGTGATGTGATATGGCCAAAGGATGTGATGAATGATATATGTGATGTATGAGATGATCATGTTCTTGTAATAGGAATCACGACTTGCATGTCGATGAGTATGACAACCGGCAGGAGCCATAGGAGTTGTCTTAATTTATTATATGACCTGCGTGTCATTGAAATTCGCCATGTAATTACTTTACTTTATTGCTAACCGTTAGCCGTAGTAGTAGAAGTAATAGTTGGCGAGACAACTTCATGAAGACACGATGATGGAGATCATGGTGTCATGCCGGTGACGATGATGATCATGGAGCCCCGAAGATGGAGATCAAAAGGAGCGAAGTGATAATGGCCATATCATGTCACTATTTTGATTGCATGTGATGTTTATCATGTTTTTGCATCTTATTTGCTTAGAACGACGGTAGCATATAAGATGATCCCTCACTAAAATTTCAAGAAAGTGTTCCCCCTAACTGTGCACCGTTGCGAAGGTTCGTTGTTTCGAAGCACTACGTGTTGATCGGGTGTGATAGATTCTAACGTTCGAATACAACGGGTGTAAGCCAGATTTACACAGCAATACACTTAGGTTGACTTGACGTGCCTAGCATGTACATACATGGCCTCGGAACACAAGAGACCGAAAGGTCGGACATGAGTCGTATAGAAGATACGATCAACATGGAGATGTTCACCGTTGATGACTAGTCCGTCTCACGTGATGATCGGACACGGCCTAGTCGATTCGGATCATGTATCACTTAGATGACGAGAGGGATGTCTATCTGAGTGGGAGTTCAGTACATAATTTGATTAGATGAACTTAATTGTCATGAACTTAGTCTAAATGTTACATATCTACCTTGTAGATCAAATGGCCAACGCTAATGTTACCCTCAACTTCAACGCGTTCCTAGAGAAAAACAAGCTGAAAGACGATGGTAGCAACTATGCGGACTGGGTCCGTAACCTAAGGATTATCCTCATAGCTGCCAAGAAATCATATGTCCTTGAAGCACCGTTAGGTGGCCCACCTGCTCTCCCAGCACTGCCAGACGATTTGAACGTTTGGCAGACACGCACCGATGATTACTCCTTCGTTCAGTGCGGCATGCTCTTCAGCTTAGAACCGGGGCTCCAAAAGCGTTTTGAGCATCACGGAGCATATGAGATGTTCGAAGAGCTGAAAATGGTTTTCCATGCTCATGCCCGGATCGAGAGATATGAAGTCTCCGATAAGTTCTACAGCTGTAAGATGGAGGAAAATAGTTCTGTCAGCGAGCACATACTCAAAATGTCTGGGTTGCACAGCCGCTTGTCTCAGCTGGGGATTAATCTCCCGGATGACGCGGTCATTGACAGAATCCTCCAGTCGCTTCCACCTAGCTACAAGAGCTTTGTGATGAACTTCAACATGCAGGGGATGGAAAAGACCATTCCTGAGGTATATGCGATGCTGAAGTCAGCGGAGGCAGAGATCAGAAAGGAACATCAAGTGTTGATGGTGAATAAAACCACTAAGTTCAAGAAGGGCAAGGGTAAGAAGAACTTCAAGAAGGACGGCAAGGGAGTTGCCGCGCCCGGTAAGCCAGCTGCCGGGAAGAAGTCAAAGAATGGACCCAAGCCTGAGACTGAGTGCTTTTATTGCAAGGGAACTGGTCACTGGAAGTGGAATTGCCCCAAGTACTTAGCAGATAAGAAGGCCGGCAATACCAAAGGTATATGTGGTATACATGTAATTGATGTGTACCTTACCAGCACTCGTAGTAGTTCCTGGGTATTTGATACCGGTGCGGTTGCTCATATTTGTAACTCAAAGCAGGAACTGCAGAATCAGCGTAGACTGGCAAAGGACAAGGTGACGATGCGCGTCGGGAATGGTTCCAAGGTCGATATGATCGCCGTCGGCACGCTAGCTCTGCATCTACCTACGGGATTAGTTTTAAACCTCAATAATTGTTATTTAGTGCCAGCTTTGAGCATGAACATTGTATCTGGATCTCGCTTAATGCGAGATGGCTACTCATTTAAATCTGAGAATAATGGTTGTTCTATTTATATGAGAGATATGTTTTATGGTCATGCCCCGCTGGTGAATGGTTTATTTTTATTGAATCTCGAACGTGATGTTACACATGTTTATAATGTGAATGCCAAGAAATGCAAGGTTGATAACGATAGTCCCACATACTTGTGGCACTGCCGCCTTGGTCATATCGGTGTTAAACGCATGAAGAAACTCCATGCAGATGGACTTTTGGAGTCTCTTGATTATGAATCATTTGACAGATGCGAACCATGCCTCTTGGGCAAGATGACCAAGACTCCGTTCTCCAGAACAATGGAGCGAGCAACCAACTTATTGGAGATCATACATACTGATGTGTGTGGTCCAATGAGTGTTGAGGCTCGCGGTGGTTATCGTTATGTTCTCACCCTCACCGATGATTTGAGTAGATATGGGTATGTCTACTTGATGAAGCACAAGTCTGAGACCTTTGAAAAGTTCAAGGAATTTCAGAATGAGGTTGAAAATCAACGTGACAAGAAAATAAAGTTCTTACGATCAGATCGTGGAGGAGAATATTTGAGTCATGAATTTGGCACGCACTTAAGGAAATGTGGAATTGTTTCACAACTCACGCCGCCTGGAACACCTCAGCGTAATGGTGTGTCCGAACGTCGTAATCGCACTCTATTGGATATGGTGCGATCTATGATGTCTCTTACTGATCTACCGCTATCTTTTTGGGGTTATGCTTTAGAGACTGCCGCATTCACTTTAAATAGGGCACCGTCAAAATCCGTTGAGACGACACCGTATGAATTATGGTTTGGGAAGAAACCTAAGCTGTCGTTTCTGAAAGTTTGGGGATGCGATGCTTATGTGAAGAAACTTCAACCAGAGAAGCTCGAACCCAAGTCGGAAAAATGCGTATTCATAGGATACCCTAAGGAAACTATTGGGTATACCTTCTACCTAAGATCCGAGGGCAAGATCTTTGTTGCCAGGAATGGATCCTTTCTAGAGAAAGAGTTTCTCTCGAAAGAAGTAAGTGGGAGGAAAGTGGAGCTTGATGAGATGACCCTCGAACCGGAGAGTAGCGCAGCACAAGAAAATGTTTCTGTGGAGCCTGCACCGGCTAGAGAGGAAGTTAATGATAATGATCATGATCAAGGTACCACTAAACTTCGAAGGTCCACAAGGACACGTTCCGCACCAGAGTGGTACGGCAATCCTGTCCTGGAAATCATGTTGTTAGACAACAGTGAACCTTCGAACTATGAAGAAGCGATGGCGGGCCCGGATTCCGACAAATGGCTTGAAGCCATGAAATCCGAGATAGGATCCATGTATGAAAACGAAGTATGGACTTTGACTGACTTGCCCGATGATCGGCAAGCCATAGAAAATAAATGGATCTTTAAGAAGAAGACTGACACGGATGGTAATGTGACCATCTATAAGGCTCGGCTTGTCGCTAAGGGTTATCGACAAGTTCAAGGGGTTGACTACGATGAGACTTTCTCACCCGTAGCGAAGCTGAAATCCGTCAGAATCATGTTAGCAATTGCCGCATACTATGATTATGAGATATGGCAAATGGACGTCAAAACGGCATTCCTTAATGGTTTTCTTAAGGAAGAGTTGTATATGATGCAACCGGAAGGTTTTGTCGACCCTGAGAATGCTGACAAGGTATGCAGGCTCCAGCGCTCAATCTATGGGCTGGTGCAAGCATCTCGGAGTTGGAACATTCGCTTTGATGAGATGATCAAAGCGTTTGGGTTCACACAGACTTATGGAGAAGCCTGTGTTTACAAGAAAGTGAGTGGGAGCTCTGTAGCATTTCTCATATTATATGTGGATGACATACTGCTGATGGGAAATGATATAGAATTCTTGGAAAGTATAAAGGCCTACTTGAATAAGTGTTTTTCAATGAAGGACCTTGGAGAAGCTGCTTATATATTAGGCATCAAGTTCTATAGAGATAGATCGAGACGCCTCATAGGTCTTTCGCAAAGCACATACCTTGATAAGATATTGAAGAAGTTCAATATGGATCAGTCCAAGAAGGGGTTCTTGCCTGTATTGCAAGGTGTGAAATTGAGCTCGGCTCAATGCCCGACCACGGCAAAAGATATAGAAGAGATGAGTGTCATCCCCTATGCCTCAGCCATAGGGACTATTATGTATGCCATGCTGTGTACCAGACCTGATGTAAACCTTGCTGTAAGTTTGGTAGGTAGGTACCAAAGTAATCCCGGCAAGGAACACTGGACAGCGGTCAAGAACATCCTGAAGTACCTGAAAAGGACTAAGGATATGTTTCTCGTATATGGAGGTGACGAAGAGCTCGTCGTAAAGGGTTACGTCGACGCTAGCTTCGACACAGATCCGGATGACTCCAAGTCACAAACCGGATACGTGTATATTTTGAATGGTGGAGCGGTAAGCTGGTGCAGTTGCAAGCAAAGCGTCGTGGCGGGTTCTACATGCGAAGCGGAGTACATAGCAGCCTCGGAGGCAGCACACGAAGCAGTATGGATGAAGGAGTTCATCACCGACCTAGGAGTCATTCCAAATGCGTCGGGTCCAATGGCTCTCTTCTGTGACAACACTGGAGCTATTGCCCTTGCCAAGGAGCCCAGGTTTCACAAGAGGACCAGGCATATCAAGCGTCGCTTCAACTCCATACGTGAACATGTTCAAGATGGAGACATAGATATTTGTAAAGTGCACACGGATTTGAATGTAGCAGATCCGTTGACTAAACCTCTTCCACGAGCAAAACATGATCAACACCAGAACTCTATGGGTGTTCGATTCATCACAATGTAACTAGATTATTGACTCTAGTGCAAGTGGGAGACTGTTGGAAATATGCCCTAGAGGCAATAATAAAATGGTTATTATTATATTTCCTTGTTCATGATAATTGTCTGTTATTCATGCTATAATTGTGTTATCCGGAAATCGTAATACATGTGTGAATACATAGACCACGACATGTCCCTAGTAAGCCTCTAGTTGACTAGCTCGTTGATCAATAGATGGTTACGGTTTCCTGACCATGGACATTGGATGTCATTGATAACGGGATCACATCATTAGGAGAATGATGTGATGGACAAGACCCAATCCTAAGCCTAGCACTAGATCGTGTAGTTCGTTTGCTAAAGCTTTTCCAATGTCAAGTAACTTTTCCTTAGACCATGAGATTGTGCAACTCCCAGATACCGTAGGAGTGCTTTGGGTGTACCAAACGTCACAACGTAACTGGGTGGCTATAAAGGTGCACTACGGGTATCTCCGAAAGTGTCTGTTGGGTTGGCACGAATCGAGACTGGGATTTGTCACTCCGTGTGACGGAGAGGTACCTCTGGGCCCACTCGGTAGGACATCATCATAATGAGCTCAATGTGATCAAGGAGTTGTTCACAGGATGATGTGTTACGGAAACGAGTAAAGAGACTTGCCGGTAACGAGATTGAACAAGGTATCGGTATACCGACGATCGAATCTCGGGCAAGTATCGTACCGATAGACAAAGGGAATTGCGTACGGGATTGATTGAATCCTCGACATCGTGGTTCATCCGATGAGATCATCGAGGAGCATGTGGGAGCCAACATGGGTATCCAGATCCCGCTGTTGGTTATTGACCGGAGAGTCGCCTCGGTCATGTCTGCGTGTCTCCCGAACCCGTAGGGTCTACACACTTAAGGTTCGGTGACGCTAGGGTTGTAGAGATATTAGTATGCGGTAACCCGAAAGTTGTTCGGAGTCCCGGATGAGATCCCGGACGTCACGAGGAGTTCCGGAATGGTCCGGAGGTAAAGAATTGTATATAGGAAGTCCAGTTTCGGCCACCGGGAAGGTTTCGGGGGTAATCGGTATTGTACCGGGACCACCGGAAGGGTCCCGGGGGTCCACCGGGTGGGGCCACCTATCCCGGAGGGCCCCATGGGCTGAAGTGGGAAGGGAACCAGCCCCTGGTGGGATGGTGCGCCCCCCTATGGGCCTCCCCTGCGCCTAGGGTTGGGAACCCTAGGGGTGGGGGGCGCCTCCACCTGGCTTGGGGGGCAAGCCACCCCCTTGGCCGCCGCCCCTCCCCTCAGATTGGATCTGAGGGGGCCGGCCCCCTCTCCCCTTCCCCCTATAAATAGTGGAGGGGTGGGAGGGAGGACACACCCCAGCCCCTGGCGCCTCCCTCTCCTCCCGTGACACCTCTCCCTCTCGTTGGTGCTTGGTGAAGCCCTGCCGAGATCCCGCTGCTTCCACCACCACGCCGTCGTGCTGCTGGATCCTCATCAACCTCTCCTTCCCCCTTGCTGGATCAAGAAGGAGGAGACGTCTCTCCCAACCGTACGTGTGTTGAACACGGAGGTGCCGTCCGTTCGGCGCTCGGTCATCGGTGATTTGGATCACGACGAGTACGACTCCATCAACCCCGTTCTCTTGAACGCTTCCGCTCGCGATCTACAAAGGTATGTAGATGCACTCCCCTCTCTCTCGTTGCTAGATGACTCCATAGATTGATCTTGGTGATGCGTAGAAAATTTTAAAATTCTGCTACGATCCCCAACAATAAGGAGTGGCAAGAGCCTAAGCTTGGGGATGACGAAGGCACCCCAAGGTAATATTTATGGACAACCAAGCATCCAAGCTTGGGAATGCCCCGGATGGCATCCCCTCTTTCGTCTTCAATCCATCAGTAAATTTACTTGAGGCTATATTTTTATTCACCACATGATATGTGTTTTGCTTGGACCGTCTTGTATGATATGAGTCATTGCTTTTTAGTTTTCCACAATCATCCTTGATGTACACACATTTTTAGAGTGACACACATTAGTCGTGAATTTATTAGAATACTCTATGTGCTTCACTTATATCTTTTGAGATAGGCAGTTTGCTCTAGTGCTTCACTTATATCTTTTTAGAACACGGTGGTGGTATCATTTTATAGAAATTGTTGAACTCTCATGCTTCACTTATATTATTTTGAGAGTCTTAAACAACATGGTAATTTGCTTAGGTTATGAATTTAGTCCTAATATGATGGGCATCCAAGATGGATATAATAAAAACTTTCATATAAAGATCATTGAATATATGACAAGTTTGATTCCTTGCATTTGTTTTGAGATATAGAGATGGTGATATTAGAGTCATGCTAGAGAGTAATTGTGGATTGATAGAAATACTTGTGTTAAAGTTTGTGCTTCCCGTAGCATGCACGTATGGTGCACCGTTATGTGATGAAGTCGGAGCATGATTTATTTTTTGATTGTCTTCCTTATGAGTGGCGGTCGGGGACGAGCGATGGTCTTTTCCTACCAATCTATCCCCCTTGGAGCATGCGTATTAGTACTTTATTTCGATGGCTAATAAAGTTTTGCAATAAGTATGTGAGTTCTTTAAGACTAATGTTGAGTCCATGGATTATACACACTCTCACCCTTCCACCATTGCTAGCCTCTCTAGTACCGCGCAACTTTCGCCGGTGCATTAAACCAACCATATACCCTTCCTCAAAACAGCCACCATACCTACCTATTATGGCATTTCCATATCCATTCCGAGATATATTGCCATGCAACTTCCACCATTCCATTTATTATGACACACACCATCATTGTCATATTGCTTTGCATGATCATATAGTTGACATAGTATTTGTGGCTTTGACCACCGTTCATATATTTTTCATACATGTCACGCTAGATCATTGCACATCCCGGTACACCACTGGAGGCATTCATATAGAGTCATATCTTTGTTGTAATTCATGAGTTGTAAGTAAATAAAAGTGTGACGATCATCATTATTAGAGCATTGTCCCATGTGAGGAAAGGATGATGGAGACTATGATTCCCCCACAAGTCAGGATGAGGCTCTGGATGAAAAATAAAAAAAAGGAAAAAAAGAGAGGCCAAAGAGCCCAACCAAAAAAAAGAGAAAAAAGGGAAAAATGAAAAAGAGAGAAAAAGAGAGAAGGGACAATGTTACTATCCTTTTTCCACACTTGTGCTTCAAAGTAGCACCATGTTCTTCATGATAGAAAGTCTCCTATTTTATCACTTTCGTATACTAGTGGGTATTTCTCATTATAGAACTTGGCTTGTATATTCCAATGATGGGCTTCCTCAAAATGCCCTAGGTCTTCATGAGCAAGCAAGTTCGATGCACACCCACTTAGTTACTTTTTGAGCTTTCATCCACTTATAGCTCTAGTGCATCCGTTGCATCGCAATCCCTACTCACATACATCGATATCAATTGATGAGCATCTTCATGGCTCATTAATTTGCCTAGTTGATGTGAGACTTTCTCCTTCTTTTTGTCTTCTCCACAACCACCATATTCTATTCCACCTATAGTGCTATATCCATGGCTCACGCTCATGTATTTCATGAAAGTTGAAAAGGTTTGAGAACACTAAAAGTATGAAACAATTGCTTGGCTTGTCATCGGGGTTGTGCATGATGAAATACTTTGTGTGATGAGGATGGAGCATAGCCAGACTATATGATTTTGTAGGGATAACTTTCTTTGGCCATGTTATTTTGAGAACACATGTTTGCTTTATTAGTATGCTTGAAGTATTATTGTTTTTATGTCAATATTAAACTTTTGTTTTGAATCTTATGGATCTGAACATTCATGCCATGATAAAGAAAATTATATTGATAAACATGTTAATTAGGTAGCATTCCACATCAAAAAATCTGTTTTTTTATCATTTACCTACTCGAGGACGAGCAGGAATGAAGCTTGGGGATGCTTGATACGTCTCCAACATATCTAGAATTTTTGATTGTTCCATGCTATTATATTATCTATCTTGGATGTTTTATATGCATTTTGGTACTATTTTATATCATTTTTTGGGACTAACCTGTTAACCTAGTGCCTAGTGTTAGTTGCTGTTTTTTCCTTGTTTTTGGCTTATTTTAGAAAGGAATATCAAACGGAGTACAAACAGAATAAAAGTTTTGCGATGATTTTTCTTGGACCAGAAGACACCTACATAACTTGGAGAGAGGGCCAGAAGATTCACGAGAAGGCCACAAGCCTGGATGCCGCGCCCTAGGAGGGGGTGAGGTCGCTTGAACTACGTCGGTATTTCCCCAAAGAGGAAGGGATGATGCAGCTCAGCTACGGTAGGTATTTCCCTTAGTTAAGAAACCAAGGTATCAATCCAGTAGGAGAACCAAGCAACACTATATAAACGGTACCTGCACACAAAGAACAAATACTTGCAACCCGACGCTTATGAGGGGTTGTCAATCCCTCTATGGGTAATGGCGCCAGATATTGTCAAGTTGATGGGATAATTTTTTTGTAGATTGGATAAAACGTGAAATAAAATAAGTAATAAAAAAGTGCAGCAAGGTATTTTTGGGTTTTGGGAATAATAGATCTGAAAATAAAAGCGAATAAAAATAGATCTCAAAGCAAATATAATAAAGAATAGACCAGGGGGCCGTAGATTTCACTAGTGGCTTCTCTCAAGAAAATAGCACACGGTGGGTAAACAAATTACTGTTGGGCAATTGATAGAACATCGAATAATTATGATGATATCCAGGCAATGATTATTATATAGGCATCACGTCCAGGATTAGTAGACCGACTCCTGCCTGCATCTACTACTATTACTCCACACAACGACCGCTATCCAGCATGCATCTAGTGTATTAAGTTCACGGAGAAACGGAGTAATGCAATAAGAACGATGACATGATGTAGACGAGATCTATTCATGTAGGAATAGCCCCCATCTTGTTATCCTTAATAGCAACGATACATGCGTGTCTTGCTGCCCCTTCTGTCACTGGGAAAGAACACCGCACGATCGGACCCATCACAGAGCACCTCTTCCCATGGCAAGAAAAATCGATCTACTTGGCCTAACTAAACCAAAGATTCAAAGAAGAAATACGAGGCTATAAGTTCATGCATATAAGAGATCAAAGAAAACTCAAATAACTTTCATGGATATAGATCTGATCATAAACTCAAAGTTCATCGGATCCCAACAAACACACCGCAAAAAGAGTTACATCAAATAGATCTCCAAGAGACCATTGTATTGAGAATCAAAAAGGGAGAAGTAAGCATCTAGCTACTGCCTACGGACCCGTAGGTCTATGATGAACTACTCACGCATCATCGAAGTGGCACCAATGAGGATGATGAACCCCTCTGTGATGGTGTCTAGATTGGATCTCGTGGTTCTGGAACTTGCGGCGGCAGGAATTGTGTTTCATTCGACTCCCCTAGGGTTCTGGAATATTTGGGTATTTATAGGGTGAAGAGGCGCTGCGGGAGGTCACCGAGGTGGGCACGACCCTCCTGGGCATGCCCAGGTGTCTTGTGCTCACGTCGGGCCCCCTCTCCGGTACTTCTCTGGCCCATCTTGTGTCTTCTGGTCCAAAAAAATTCTCCAAAAAGTTTCACCGCGTTTGGACTCCGTTTGGTACTGATATTCTGCGAAGTAAAAAACAAGCAAAAAACAACAACTGGCACTGGGCACTATGTCAATAGGTTAGTCCCAAAAAATGATATAAAGTTGCTATATAATGATTGTAAAACATCCAAGAATGATAATATAACAGCATGGAACAATCAAAAATTATAGACACATTGGAGACATATCAGCATCCCCAAGCTTAATTCTTGCTCGTCCTTGAGTAGGTAAATGATAAAAACAGAATTTTTGATGTGGAATGCTGCGTAACATGATCTTCACCTATTCTTTTCTTTTGTAGCATGGACATTTGGACTTTTATATGGTTCAAAGTATTAGTCTAGTTTTGACATGAAGATTTCAATACTCAAGCATATCAACAAGCAAGCATGTCTTTCAAAATATCAACACTAAAGAAAGTTATCCCTAGCCCATCATGCTCAATCATTGATCCAATCATGAAACGCACTCGCGTATTAGCTACATCCAATGCTCAAGAACGATCATAGTGCCCCTTAGTTGGTCCTTTATAAGAGAAGATGGAGACTCAAATAAAAATAAAAAAATCATAAAGTAAATAGATAGGCCCTTCGTAGAGGGAAGTAGGGATTTGTAGAGGTGCCAGAGCTCAAAGTTTAAATTCAGAGATAATTTTTTTTGAGAGGCATACTTTTCTCGTCAACGAAAATGACCGAGTAATTCCCAACACTTTCCATGCTAGATATATCATAGGCGGTTCCCAAACAGAAAATAAAGTTTATTCCTTTTCCACCATTCTTTCACAATCCATGGCTAGCCATATCCACGGGTGCCCTCCATACCAACACTCGCCAAGGAATTTATTATTTGACAACATAAAGTAAATTCATTTTTCATTTCGTACAATGACAAGTGAATAAACACTCATCTTGAGAATAACATATCTAGCATGGAAAATATTGGCCACCCCCTGCCGCTTCATGAGCGGTACGAGCACACAAAAAGGAAACTTATTTTGAAAATTAGAGATGGCACATACAAATTTTCTTAGAACGGCACGGGAATACCGCATACAGGTAGGTATGGTGTACTCATGTGGCAAAACTGGGTTTAAGGATTTTGGATGCACAAGTAGTATTTCTACTTAGTACAAGTGGAGGCTAGCAAAAAGATTGAGAAACAACCAACCAAGAAACAAAAAATCACATAAGCGAGCATTAAGCATAACTAACACCGAATAATGCACCACAAGTAGGATGTAATTTCAATGCATAACTATTGACTTTCGTTCTTGCATAGGGAATCACAAACCTTAACACCAATATTCTTACTAAAGCTTAATTACTCACCAACATGACTCATATATCACTATCATCATATCTCAAAACTATTACAAGGAATCAAGTTTATTTTGTCCAATGATCTTCATAAAAGTTTTTATTATACCCCTATTGAATATCTATCACTTTGGAACTAGTTTCATATATTGCAATTGCTTTTGACAAGCTCAAACAAATTTAAGTGAAGAACATGAGCGTATAATTTTCATATCTCAAAATAATATAAGTGAAGCATGAGAGAATTTCTTCAAAATTACAAACTCTCAAATAAATCTAAGTGAAGCATGAGAGAATTTCTTCAAAGATATTAAAGCACACCGTGCTAAAAAAAAGATATAAGTGAAGGACTAGAGCAATTCCATAGCTATTTTTTTTTAAGTGAAGCACATAGAGCAATTCTAACAAATCATAACATAATTTTGGCTCTCTCAAATAGGTGTGTCCAGCAAGGATACTTGTGACAAACTAAAAAGCAAAACAAGCAAAGACTCATATAATACAAGATGCTCCAAGCAAAACTCATGATATGTGACGAATAAAAATATAGCTCCAAGTAAAATACCGATGGTTGTTAGAAGAAAGAGGGGATGCCACTCGGGGCATCCCCAAGCTTAGTTGCTTGTTTCTCCTTGAATATTACCTTGGGGTGCCATGGGCATCCCCAAGCTTAGGCTCTTCTTACTCCTTATTCCTTCATCCATCGTGATCTCTCCCAAAACTTGGAAACTTCAATCACACTAAACTTAACAAAACCTTCATGAGATCCGTTAGTATAATAAAACAATCTTTACTTTAAGTACTGTTGCAAACCCATTCATATTTTATTATTGCATTATATCTACTGTATTCATACTTTACCATGGATTATACCCCCCGATACAATCCATAGATTCATCAAAATAAGCACACAATGCAAAGAAAACAGAATCTGTCAAAAACAGAACAGTCTGTAAAGACGTGAATTTTGCTCATACTTCTGTAACTTCAAAAATTCGGAAACATTCGGAAAACGTACGCAATTTCTATATCAATCTTCTGAAACAAATTCAGAAGTTTTCGTCGCTTCTGTGAATTTTAACAATTGTTCTACTGGATGCAAAAGTTTCTGTTTTCTAACAAGATCAAGTCAACTATCACCGAACATGATCCCAAAGGTTTAGCTTGGCACAAAAACTAATTAAAACATAAAAACACAATGATAACAGTAGCATAATTGTGCAAACACTCAAAAACAGAAAGAAAAAGGTAAAAATAAATTTTATTCATTGGGTTGCCTCCCAACAAGCGCTATCGTTTTATGCCCCTAGCTAGGCATAATGCATAGATTCAAGTATTGTCATCTTTAGTTTTTGATCCATAGGTTGCCCTCATGATTGATTCATATGGTGGACTAATTCTTGTTCTAGGGAATTGTTCATTCTACTGTATTCAATCACGACACTTATAGTGCGTAAAAACGGTCTACCAAGAATAATTGGGCAAGACGGATTGCAATCAATATCAAGAACAATAAAATCTATGGGAACATAATTCCTATTTGCAAGAATAATACCATCATTAATTCTTCCCAAAGGCTTTTTAATAGTAGAATCCGCCAAGTGCAAAATTACGTAAAGATTTCAGAATTGTGGAAACACTAGCACCCAAATCACATAAAGCAAAACACTCATAATTTTTAATCTTGACTTTAATGGTAAGTTCCCATTCATCATGTAATTTTCTAGGAATTGAAACTTCTAATTCCAACTTTTCTTCAAAAGCTTTCATCATGGCCTCAACAATATGTTTAGTAAAAGCTTTATTTTGTTCATAGGCATGAGGTGAATTTATCATGTATTGCAATAAAGAAATACAGTAAATCAAAGAGCAACTATCATTATTAAAGTCTTTGTAATCCAAAAGAGTGCGCACATCACTAGTTAAAGTTTTGACCTCTCCAAACCCACTTTTATAAAAATTTTCATCAAGCTTTTCTCCCTCCGAATTATCGGGACTCCCTTTATCTAAAGTTGACTCTTCTCTAGTCCCTTTATCATTAATTTAATTTTACTAAACAAGGAGGGGTTCCTATTATTATTGTAGGAAGAATTACCATACTTATTAGAGGAATTTCCAGGAAAAAACCTAGGATTTAAATTACCTCGACAAGCATTGTTATTGAAATTATTTTGCGGGAAAAACTGACATCTACGGGATCACTATTTTGCTCAATCAAAGTACACAAAGGCACATCATTAAGATCAATGGGAGCACTTTTATTAGTAACCAATTTCATAAGAGCATCAAATTTTTCACTCAAAGAATTAATTTCTTCAACCGAATTAACTTTTTTACTAGTAGGCGCTCTTTCGGTATGCCATTGCGAATAATTTGCCATGATATTATCTAACAATTTAGTAGCTTCACCCAAAGTATTCTCCATAAAAGTACCACCCGCGGCGGAATCTAAAAGATTTCTAGAAACAAAATTCAATCCCGCATAAATATTTTCTATGATCATCCAAAGATTTAAACCATGAGTAGGACAATTTCTTAGCATTAACTTCATTCTTTGCCAAGATTGTGCAACATGTTC
The DNA here is from genome assembly GCA_011799875.1 of Thinopyrum elongatum. Classification (NCBI taxonomy): domain Eukaryota; kingdom Viridiplantae; phylum Streptophyta; class Magnoliopsida; order Poales; family Poaceae; genus Thinopyrum; species Thinopyrum elongatum. The sequence continues at coordinate 640,921,831 of CM022303.1, read as the reverse complement.
GTGCTCAAGTTGCTGAAAATTCATGATTTGAGTTCAAAGGGAAATAATTTTCGCAGGCGGAAAATACTTAGTAATAAAAGCATCTTTGCACTTATCCCAAGGATCGATACTATTGCGTGGCAAAGAAGAAAACCAAAAATTTGCACGATCCCTCAAAGAGAAAAGAAATAATTTTAACTTCAGAATATCATTTTCCACATCTTTTTTTCTTTTGCATATCATACAATTCCACGAATGTGTTTAGATGGGACGCGGCATCCTCATTTGGAGTACCAGAAAATTGATCTTTCATAACAAGATTCAACAAAGCGACATTAATATCACAAGATTCCACACTAGTGGCGGGAGGAGCAATCAGAGTGCTAATAAAATCATTCTTATTGGTATTGGAAAAATCACACAACTTGGTGTTTTCTTGAGTCATCATTACTACACAAACGAGATTGCAAACAGATCTGATGAGAAAAAGGCGAATGGAAAAGAGGGCTAATAAAACTGCAAATTTTTGTGAAGTGGGGGAGATGAAAATGGAAAATAATGTAAATTGCAAGGAGATGAGATTTGTGATTAGGAACCTGATAGATGTTGATGACGTCTCCCTGGCAACAGCGCTAGAAATTCCTCTTGATGTCGCTTGAACTACGTCGGTATTTCCCCAAAGAGGAAGGGATGATGCAGCACAGCTACGGTAGGTATTTCCCTCCGTTAAGAAACCAAGGTATTGATACGTCTCCAACGTATCTATAATTTATGAAGTATTCATGCTGTTATATTATCATTCTTGGATGTTTTACAATCATTTTATAACAACTTTATATCATTTTTTGGGACTAACCTATTGACATAGTGCCCAGTGCCAGTTGCTGTTTTATTGCTTGTTTTTTTACTTCGCGGGAAATCAATATCGAACAGAGTCGAAACGCAGCGAATTTTTTTGGACCAGAAGACACAGGATGGGCTAAAAAAGTACCAGAGGGGAGGCCCGAGGTGGGCACAACCCACCTGGGCGCGCCCAGGAGCCCAGGCGCGCCCAGGGGGGTTGTGCCCCCCTCGGTGACCTCCCGCACCGCCTCTTCGCCCTATAAATTTCCAAATATTCCAAAAACCCTTGGGGTAAGCCTAGATCAGAAGTTCAGCCGCCGCTAGCCTCCATAGCCATGAAAAACCAATCTAGACCCCGTGCCGGCACCTTGCCGGTGCGGGAGATCATCACCGGAGGCCATCTTCATCATCCCTATGGTCTCCATCATGAGGAGGGAGTAGTCCACCCTCGGGGCTGAGGGTTTGTACCAATAGCAATGTGTTTAATCTCTCTCTCTCTCGTGTTCTTGAGATGTCACGATCTTGATGTATCACGGGCTTTGTTAATATAGTTGGATCATATGGTGTTTCCCCTCTCTATCTTTTTGTGAATTGAGTTTTCCCTTTGAGATTTCGTTTATTCGGATTGAATACTCTTATGGATTTGAGAACACTTGATGTATGTCTTGCTATCAATACCCGTGGTGACAATGGGGTATCATATTGATTCACTTGATATATGTTTTGGCACTCAACTCGCGGATTCCAGAGGTGACATTGGGCTAATCTATGCATAGGGTTTGATGCACGTTCTTGTCTTTGTTTCTCCGGTAGAAATCTTGGGGCACTCTTTGAGGTTCTTTGTGTTGTATTGAGTATTATGAATCTGAAATTGTTTGATGCATATCGTATAATCAACTCACGGATACTCGCGGTGACATTGGAGTATCTAGGTGACATTAGAGTTGGTTGATGTGTATCATATGGTGTTATTTTCGTACGAACTCTTGGTTAGATCAATCGGAAAGAATAGCTTGGTGTTATTTAAGTACAAACTCTAGGATAGATTGATCGGAAAGAATAGCTTTCAGGTGGTTTCGTACCCTACAAACAATTTCGTCTTATGTTCTCCGCTAGATAGGAACTTTGGAGTGATTCTTCATCGCACGTTGAGGGATGGTTATATGATCCAATTATATTAGAATTGTTGAGAGATGCACTAGCAAAAGTATGGACCCTAGGCCTCATTTTCAAGCATTGCAATACCGTTTGTGCTCCGTTTTATCAATTGCTACCTTGTTGTCTTTCTATTGTTACTATTACAAAAATCAATATCTACTATCATTACAACACTTGTATCACCATCTCTTCGCTGAACTAGTGCACCTATACAATTTACCATTGTATTTGGTGTGTTGGGGACAGAAGAGACTTTTTATTATTTGGGTGCAGGGTTGCTTGAGAGAGACCATCTTCATCCTACGCCTCCCACGGATTGATAAACCTTAGGCCATCCACTTGAGGGAAAATTGCTACTGTCCTACAGAACTCTGCACTTGGAGGCCCAACACGTGTCTACAAGAATAAATTTGCATAGTAGACATCAAGCTCTTTTCTGGCGCCGTTGCCGGGGAGGTTAGGTGAGCGGCACTCACACCCCGTCAACGAAGCTCTTTTCTGGGTCTGTTGCCGGGGAGGTGAGTGCTTGAAGGTATATCTTTAGATCTTGCAATTGAATCTTTTAGTTTCTTGTTTTATCACTAGTTTGGTTTATAAAAAGAAAACTACCAAAAAAATGGAATTGAGGTTGCATCATATTGTTCATCTTTATCATGTCTTTCTTGAAAATGATGGAAAGTAAAATTGTGCTCAATTGATAGAAGAAGAATTCAATAAAATGTTTGGCATAAAATCTTTGAATGATGAGCATGATTGCAATGTTGTTGGTATGAATTCTTTGAATATCCATGATGCTAATGATATGCAAAGCCATAAGCTTGGGGATGCTATTTTTGATGAATATGATATTTTTAGTCCCCCAAGTTTTGATGAGAAAATTTATTATGATGAAAGCATGCCTCCTATTTATGATGATTATATTGATGAAAGTGGGTTTGGAAGAGTGTCAACTTTATGTAATGATGATCCCACTATTTTGGAGGGTGTTGAATCTTATTGTGATAATTATGAAAGTGGATTTGGAGAGGTCATGACTTTATTTAGTGATGAATCCACTATTTTGGAAGAGGTTTCAATTGATTATGACAACAAAGTTGCTATCTATGATGATTATGGTGATAACATGTATGCTATAAATAATAATGATAATCATGAAACTTGTCATCATGATTTTAATTTTCAATAACATGATAGTTATTTTGTTGAACTTGGTCCCACTACTATTCATGAGAATAAATTTTCTTATGTGGAGAGTAATAAATTTTTTATGCATGTGGATCATGAAAAGAATGCTTTATGTGATGGCTATATTGTTGAACTCATTCATGATGCTACTAAAAATTATTATGAGAGGGGAACATATGCTTTTACATATTGCAATAATATCAAGTTTCCTCTCTTTATGTTGAGAGTTTTGACGTTTTGCTTGTTTTGCCTTCCTATGCTAGTTGATTCTTGTTCCCATAAGTTGTTTGCTCACAAAATCCCCATGCATAGGAAGTGGGTTAGACTTAAATGTGCTAGTCATATGCTTCATGATTCTCTCTTTATGTTTCAATTCTTATCTTTTATGCGAGCATCATTGAAATCATCATGCCTTGCTAAAAAGGCATTAAAGAAAAGCGCTTGTTGGGAGACAACCCAACATTTACCCCTACTGTTTTTGTACGTTCACATGATTAGGATACTGTAGTAATCATGTTTTCTAGGTTTTTTTCAATAAAGTGCCAAGTAAAGCCTTTGGGATAGTGTGGATGATAGTTGACTTGATTCTGTGCAAAAACAGAAACTTTTGAGCCCAGTAACAGAATTATTTAAATTCACTGGAACGTCGAACAATTCTGATTTTTTTTACACTTGATGGGTATGCAAATTTACTACGTTTTCCTAAGTTTTCAGAATTTTTTATTTACAGAAGTATGACCTTAATTCAGATCTTTACGTACTGTTCTGTTTCTGACAGATTCTGTTATCAATGCATAGTTTGCTTGTTTTATGGTTTCTATGGCTTATGTTGCTTAATATAAATTGTGGAAATTGTAGAGTACAGTAGGAATTGTGTGATAACAATTATGAATCTTGTCTTTGACAGTACCGAAGTGAATGATTTGTCTTTATCATACTAACCCATCTCACAAAGTTCCGTTAAGTTTTGTGTGATTGAAGTTTTCAAGTTTTTGGTGCGATATCGATATGAGGAGAATAAGGAGTGACAAGACCCTAAGCTTGGGGATTCCCAAGGCACACCAAGGTAATATTCAAGGAAGATCCAAGCAACTAAGCTCGGGGATGCCCCGGAAGGCATCCCCTCTTTCGTCTCCAACATTATCGGTAACCTCACTTGCAGCTATATTTTCATTCGTCACATGATATGTGTTTTGCCTGGAGCATCATTTTATTTGATTATAATTTGTTTTCTGTTATTTATAATAATGTTTTGCATATTTAATTTTAATAAAAATGTCAAGGATGTCCTTTACCATGTTTGTTTTGCAAGTCTACATGTTGCTGTTTCAAAACAGAAAGTTTATCTCTGTTGCAAAAATTCCCGAGAAAAGTAAGAGTGTGATACAATGTTGAAACTTTTTGCACAGTAATCTATGATAAATTTTCTACAGTGTGGTAAATTTTCAGAATTTGTAGAGTTAGGGAAGTATGAAGAATATTGCACTCTTTACAGACTGTCCTGTTTAGACAGATTGCTGTTATGTTTGATATGTTTGCTTGTTTAATGATTCTATTTGAGGATAGGAGTATTACATATGCAGAGGCATTTAGTATGCAATGTTGAATAATAATTTTAGGGATTTTCTACAGTAAAGGATGATAAGGTTTTTGCATTGATTTATACTAACTTATCTCACGAGTTCTTGTTGAGTTTTGTGTGGATGAAGTTTTTAAGAATTAGTTAAACCGTGATATGAGAGGAATTAAGGAGACACAAAAGCTCAAGCTTGGGGATGCCCAAGGAATCCCAAGATAATATTTCAAGAAGACTCAAGCATCTAAGCTTGGGGATGTCCCGGTGGGCATCCCACCTTTCTTCTTCAACAATTATCGGTTAGTATCGGTTGAGCCTAAGTTTTTGCTTCTTCACTTGAGTTGTGCTATTCTTGGAATGTCATTTTGTTTTGTTTTGCTTGCGGTTTTAATAAAATTCTTAGATCTGAAAGTTTTTAAATAAAAGAGAGTCCTCAATTAGCTACCCATTTACTTAACTACTCGTTTGATCTTCACTTATATCTTTTTGGAGTAGTTTGTCATTTACTCTTGTGCTTCACTTATATCCTATGAGTAAATTGTTAAATGAATTGAATATCATGAAGTTGAAATTATATGTTTATATCATGCCTAGTAGTAGCTTCACATTGGGTTTAGAAAGTGAAATCTTTTGAAGCTTGGCAATCACAATATTGGTCGTACAAGCAATTCATGAATGATTAGTATAAGGAAGAGAACTTTCACATGCAAATATATTATCTTGGACATCTTCTATGATTGTGAATACCCATTAATTATTTTCAAACTTGAGCGAATTAGTTGAAGGTTGACAAGGAAGACAACGTAATGAGTTATGTTTGGGTATATTTGCATAGAAGTTATATTTTTATGGATCCTCCAACATGTGGTGTTTGCCTAGGATCTTTTGCTAGCGCAAAATTCGTACTAAGTAGAGATACTACTTGTGCATCCAAAATACCTTAAACCCAGTTTCTTGCCATGATCCTTCAAGTAAGTTGTCATCGGTGCATAAAGCAATAAAAATTGCTCCTAAATATGTTTGATCTTTTATTGTAAGGGAAAATTGAGCATTGTACGAACTTGTGATGGCAAAGTAATAAAAGCGACGGACTGCATAATAAAGGTTGCTATCATAATGGGCAATATAACGTGACATTCCTTTGCATTCAGAGATTGGGCATCCAAAAAAAAAGCGCATGACAACCTCTGCTTCCCTCTGCGAAGGGCCTATCTTTTACTTTTCAGTATTTACTTTTATGCATGAGTCAATAGAATGCATTCTCATTTCAACCTCAATTATTCTCTAGTTGGCAAGCATCATGTGGTGGGGAAAGATCTAGGCACATATGACCAGTCAAATATATTTGATCATGATTTATTATTGTTGACAATTATCTCTCTGATAAATGAGTTGGGAGGCAAAATATGAAGCCCCTATCTTTCTCTGTGTTCGATGGATGGCATTTGTTCTAAGAATATGCTTTGAGTAGTAGCAATCATGGAAGACTATATGATGATTGAGTATGTGGAGCTCTTACTTAGACTCTGTTGAATAAGTTGAATTGTAATTGTTTGGTGACAAAGAATATAGGTTGTTGAGTTTCAAGAGAATTCATTGTTTGAACCTTAACATGTGAATTGGTTGCTACTTTATCATGATGAGTTTTATGAGAAAGATTTGCTGTTATGATGCTAGGAAAAGTGATCAAACTTATGCACTTTGCTAGCATTCACACTTCATAAATTATTTCTTTTATCATTTACCTACTCGACGATTAGGAATTAAGCTTGGGGATGCTGATACGTCTCCAACGTATCTATAATTTATGAAGTATTCATGCTGTTATATTATCATTCTTGGATGTTTTACAATCATTTTATATCAACTTTATATCATTTTTTGGGACTAACCTATTGACATAGTGCCTAGTGCCAGTTGCTGTTTTTTTTGCTTGTTATTACTTCGCAGGAAATCAATATCAAACGGAGTCCAAACGCAGCGAAAATTTTTGGAGAATTTTTTTGGACCAGAAGACCCAGGATGGGCTAAAAAACTACCAGAGGGGAGGCCCTAGGTGGGCACAACCCCCTGGGCGCGCCCAGGTGGGTTGTGCCCCCCTCGGTGACCTCCCGCACCGCTTCTTCGCCCTATAAATTGCCAAATATTCAAAAAACCCTTGGGGTAACCCTAGGTCAGAAGTTCCGCCGCCGCAAGCCTCTGTAGCCATGAAAAACCAATCTAGACCCCGTTTCGGCACCCTGCCGGAGGGGGAGATCATCACCGGAGGCCATCTTCATCATCCCTATGGTCTCCATGATGAGGGGGGAGTAGTCCACCGTCGGGGCTGAGGGTTTCTACTAGTAGCTATGTGTTTAATCTCTCTCTCTCTCTCGTGTTCTTGAGATGTCACGATCTTGATGTATTGCGGGCTTTGTTAATATAGTTGGATCATATGGTGTTTTCATCTTTCTATCTTGTTGTGAATTGAGTTTTCCCTTTGAGATTTTGTTTATTCGGATTGAATACTCTTATGGATTTGAGAACACTTGATGTATGTCTTGCTATGAATACCCGTGGTGACAATGCGGTATCATATTGATTCACTTGATATATGTTTTGGCACTCAACTCGCGGATTCCCGAGGTGACATTGGGGTAATCTAGGCAAATGGGTTGATGCACCACTACTGCTGGATGGTGCAAACGCGACAGTCCAATCAGAGACCCTTCGACGAAACTGCGTGTGATGGATCAATCACAAACAGTGATGTAATAAAACCATCAAAAAAGATGCAAAACGTTTGCGATGCCGGTGACATCAAACACGGTTCAGATTAGAGTTGCATGTGCGATGCGTGGCAAATGGTTAATCCAGCAGAACTGTTTGCGATGAGGCAGAACAACAGAAACGGGCAGCCAGATGAGGGTGTGTGCGATATACAGCCTACAGTTCACTAGGATGAACTGTGTGCGATTAGGCAACACAATAGAAACGGTCAGCCAGATCAAGATGTGTGCGATGGAGGGCATAAAGTTCACTCGGATGAACTGTTTGCGATGAGCCAAGACAACAGAAATAGTTCAACTGAACAAGATGTGTGTGATACGTGGCAAACAGGTCTGTAATTAGAAATGTGTGCAAATACCAATAATAACACAGACAATTGCTGCTAATGAGCCGTGTGATTTGCTCTGTCTACGATTGCTGCTAACACCGAGTCGGGTGGGACGCGAACAGAGCGCGCTGCGGCCGCCTCAACCATGAGCAACCACACGCATAGAGCAGTTGAACATGCAGGGAATGATCGTCTACATGCCGGCCGGCAGTTGCGTCGCTGCGTAGAGAGCGGCCGTGTGCTACTACCTCCGTTTTGGTCTATTAGTCCCCTTTATATTCTGTGCCATATTTTGACCTTATATTTAACCAACAAAATGTTAATGCATGTTATTAAAATTATATAATTGGAAACTATGTTCAAATACGAATCCAACGACATAATCTTTGGCGACATGCATTCGTATTTTATTAGTTAAATCCTACTTATAAACCAGGACTGGGCCGGGGTAGCAGGTATTAAAATCGCAAACATTTTTTTATTAACCGTGTGTGTACATGTCCTTTCGTCCTCCTCTCGCATGTCTTGTCACCCCGCTGCCGCAGACGGTTTCAAGCGCAAGCTTGAGCAGCGCGCGGGGGCGTTCTTTTGGCCAAATGGTGGTGAGCCCGTTCCCGTGCAACCGTGCAGGTTCCCACGCAAGCTTCCCGCTCGACTCGGTGAAATCCCCCAAAATCCCAATGCTTACCAGCTTGCTATATAAAACCTCACGGCCGGCGAGTCCTGCGTCGCATTTTCCCCTCCCTCCCTGTAGGTTATCTCGTCTGCTTCTCCAACAATCACCAATGGCACCGGTCAGTCATCGTCGCTCAGCCACTCCGCCGTCATCAGAGGACAGCTCCAGCTGGGAGGCTACACCACGGCGGTGGCTCAGTCCTGGGCGTACTGTAGTGCGCGTGGAGTCCCTCCTGTTGGCTGTGCGCGGAACACCCACCACACGCTCCGCCGCCGCTGCCCATCGGCAGCTGTTGCCGGACGCCATTGCCTCCACCCCACCGTCTGCCACCCTGGCCGCCACACCACCATCAAAAGCCAGGGCCATCGCCCGCTCCGCCGCCGCGGCCCGAAGGCGGGAGGTGGTCGTCCTGGCTGCCACCCCACTGCCGGCCACCGTGGCCATCATCCTTTCCGCCACCGCGGCCCGAAGGCAGGAGGTGGTGTTCGTGGCCGCCAGCCCACCGTCGACCGTCGGGGTCATCACCCGCTCCGCCACCGCCGCCCGAAGGCGGGAGGCGGAGGTGGAGGCCCGCACATGCGTCAGCGACCTTGCGCGCTACATCGAGTCCCTGCGGGAGGAGGAGGAGCGCCTCATCGAGCACGCAAAGAGCCTTCCTGCCGCCGTGGCCGCAGCACACGCCGACGCAGAGGCGAGGAATCAGGAGATCTACGAGGAGTCCCGCCGCTTCGAGAGGGGTCGTCTGGAGTGGCAGAGGGTGTTCAAGGTGAGTGTCGCTGAAGGTGCAGCAGTGGCAGGCACCGTATTGCAGTTGTCCAGCTCGTCGGTAGACTCGTCCTCCTCTGCCTCTTACTGTGCGCGCTCGACAGAGGAGAGGCTGCCGGAAGTTGTACAAAGCCCCTCCGTAGTAGTAGTAGTATTTAGGGGCTATTTTGTTCAGTTCATCTGACTATAGATGTGGTGGAACTGTACAACGTACTTAAAATTGGCTAGTATATATAGTTGAAGTAGCTATTTCAGTACGTGGTTGGCAACAATTGGGGAAAAGTTTGGTCGGTTCATGTGTCGAGTTTAACTGTTTGTATAAAAGAACGACTGCTTAATCTATGAATGAAATGTATGCTTAATTACTGAATTTTAGTTGCAAAAATTAGATAGTGCTAGTGATTTTTAGCTGCATATTTTGATAAATGGCAGTGTTACAAGGTTGACAAATGGCAATGTTACTAGATCAACAAATGTCAATCTTTCCAGTTTGACAAATGGCAATATAGAATATACCCAATATGAGAGATGCAAATCTTACCAAATTGTCTGTACGTGCGGTTGCACACGGGTCATCCGAAAAAACCGTTTGCGTTGAAGGGAGGTACAAATCCTGCTTGCCAGATTTTCTCTTGGCTTAGCTCCGAAGTCTCGCTTTGCATACCTTATTCAATCTAAACCGTTTGCGTTGAAGAGATGCACAAATCCTGCGCGGCGAATTTTCCCTTGGCTTACTGGGAAGACCATAACTCTCACTTTGCATACAGGTGTTCTATCTAAAACGTTTGCGAACAAGAACTGCACTAATCCTGCTCGGCACATTTTCCCTTGGCTTACTGGGGAAGCTGTCGGTTTACATACGGGTGTTCTATCTAAAATGTTTGCGATCAAGAGGTGCACAAATCCTGCTCGGCACATTTTCCCTTGGCTTCCTGGGGAAGCTGTCGGTTTGCATACGGGTGTTCTAACTAAAACGTTTGCGATGAGTGTTTTATATTTAAAAACCATTGACCATTTTTTGAAAGAAAATCGTTTGATAAGTCTGTACACTCAGAGAGAAAGACACAAGTTCATTCAAACCATAACTTTCATTTAGTCACACTGCGAATTTATATTCATTTGATCGAGATACAGTATTAAACCCAACTGGAAGCCTAGTGGCAGATGATCCTTCTGCGTCATGGCGTTGGTGGAGGTCTGCGGGAGGGGAATGGCCCGTATTAAACTATGGCTTGGGCGCCATTAATGGAGAGGATGCGACCAAGGCGAGCGGCGGCCATGGAAGTCAAAGGGCTCGCTTCCTCTTGACCCTGCGCGACGTACATCACTACAACTCGCATGCTTCCCAGTGAGCCTACGCATTGGAGTACAGCTCGCACGCCTCCCGTTCAGTCAAGCACCTGTCCGCACGGCACCTCCTAGCCATTAAAAGAGTGAGGCGTGGCGTCACGTGAATGGTTACCAGAACACACACGATTTAAATTATACAAAACGTTTGAGATGTTAAAGTGGCAGCTATTTGTTTCAAAATGCCTTTGTTGGCTATTATTCAAGTGCGCCTTCTCTCAAAATGGACACGAAAAATACCACAACATGTCGGGTGCCATTCCATGATAGCATGCCATGTTTCATGAATTTCAGACGAGTTTTGGATTTACTAGAATTTAAAAACAAAGTATCTCAACGTTTTGCCGGCAATCAACGGTGCCCTGGTGTTTGAAATTCATTCCCATTTCCTGCATGGGACCTAAGCATGCACCCAAGGACACACATTTGATTTTTTAACCCATTTTTCTGCACTGGAGCATGTGCATGTAGTTCAAATTTGAATTATGCATATAAAATGACTAGAAAACCCAGATAATGTATAAAAATGTCGCAGCGAACCCCGAAAATCCCAAAATTGACACAACACTCCTGTTGTTCTATGTTGACACTAGAAAAAATCTGAAAGCAAGAAGAGGCAACGAATATCGTTTCATCCCCAAAGGTGGCACGTTTCCTACCGAAACCATCAGGATTGTTGTGAGAAGCTCCGGTTTGCGAGAAGCTTATACCCAAACCTGCCCCAAATGGGACAAAAAATTTACCACAACATGTTGATACCGCTACATGATAGCATGCCAAGTTTCATGAATTTTAGATGAGTTTTGGATTTACTAGAATTCAAAAACAAAGTATCTCAAATTTTGCGGCCGAGCGACGGTGGCAAGGTGCTTGACATTCATTCCCATTTCTTGCATGGGACCTAAGCATGCACCCAAGGACACAGATTTGATTTTTCAACCAATTTTTATGCACTGGAGCATGTGCATCTGTTTCAAATTTGAATTATGCACATAAAATGCCTGGAAGACCCAGTTAATGTATAAAAATGTCTAAACAAATCCCAAAAAATTCCAAAATTTAACACAACACTCCTGTTGTTCTGTGCTGACACTAGAAAAATTTTGAAAGCAAGAAGAGGCAACGGATATCATTCGTCCCCAAATGTGGCATGTTCCCTACCAAAACCACCAGGCTTTGTTGTGAGAGGCTCTTGTTTGTGAGAAGTTTATACTCAAACCTGCCCCAAATGGGACAAAAATTTTACCACGGCATGTTGGTGCCGCTCCATGATAGTATGCTAAGTTTCATGAATTTCAGACGAGTTTTGGATTTGCTAGAATTTGAAAACCATGTATCTGAATGTTTGCGGGCGAGCGACGGTGGCAAGGTATTTGACATTCATTCTCATTTCTTTCATGGGACCTAAGCATGCAACCAAGGACACAAATTTGATTTTTCAGCCAATTTATATGCACTGGAGCATGTGCCTATAGTTCAAATTTGAATTATGCACATATATGCAAAGAAAACTCAGTTAATGTATATAAATGTCCAAACGAACCCCGGAAAATTCCAAAATTTAACACAACACTCCTGTTGTTCTATGTTGACAGTAGAATTTTTTTTTTTGAAATCAAGAAGAGGTAACGGATATAGTTTCGTCCAGAAAGGTGAATCATTCCATAACGTAACCATGAGGCTTGTTGTGAGAAGCTCTGGTTGTGAGAAGCTTATACCCAAACCTGCCCCAAATGGGACAATATTTTTACCACGGCATGTTGAAGCCGTTCCATGATATCATGTCAAGTTTCATGAATTTCAGATGAGTTTCCGATTTACTGGAATTTTAAAACCATGTACCTCAATGTTAGCGGCCGAGCGATGGTGGCAAAGGTGTTTGACATTTATTCCCATTTCTTGCATGGGACCTACGCTTGCAACCAAGGACACACATTTGATTTTTCAACCCGTTTATATGCACCGGAGCATGTGCATGTAGTTCAAATTTGAATTATGCACATAAATGCATAAAAAAACTCAGTTAATGTATTAAAATGTCCTAGCGAACCACGAAAAATCCCAAAAAATGACACAATGCTCCTGTTGTTCTACGTTAACACTAGAAAAAAATTGAAATTAAAAAGAGACAACAGATATCGTTTCGTCGACAAAGGTGACATGTTTTCCTACTGCAACCGTGAGGCTTCTTGTGAGAAGCTCTGGTTTGTGAGAAGCTTATACCATAACCTACCCTAAATGGGACAATATTTTTTACCCCAGCATGTTGATGCCATTCCATGATAGCATGCCAAGGTTCATGAATTTCAAACGAGTTTTGGATTTACGAGAATTACAAAAGCACGTACCTCAACGTTGCCGGAGAGCCACGGTGCCGTGGTGTTTGAAATTCATCCCCATTTCTTGCATGGGACATAAGCATCAACCCATGGACACATATATGATTTTACAACCCATTTTGGTGCACCGGAGCATGTGCATGTAGTTTATTTTTGAATTGTGCACCTGAAATGCCTAGAAAACTAAGTTAATGTATAAAAATGTCCAAACGAACCCTGAATAATTCCAATTTTTTTGACGACACACCAATAGTTGCATGTTCACTGCAGATAAAAGTTCTAGCAATTCAAACACCCTCCTTTGTCACTGTGACCCCATTATGTAATTCAAATCAAGAAGAAAAATCAAGTAGATCACACACATTTAATTATCACCAACCATGTGAGATGCAGCACAAAATATCTTGGAGCACCGTCGGAGTATAGTACGCATATGGCTTACGCGAGAAGGTTCGTCGGCTACAGTCCACAGCCGGTGTGTCAAGCACACTAGCTCGCTCCCCAAATATCATTTCACTGTTCAATCGTCACCGGTGAAAGATGGGGACGTGGACCCGCTTTGTGACGCCCCCGGCCCGATCGTGCACTAATCATACACGCAAATGCACACGATCAAGCCTAAGGACTCACGGGAAGATATCACAACACAACTCTAAAACATAAATAAAGTCATACAAGCTTTATATTACAAGCCAGGGGCTCGAGGGCTCGAATACATAAGCTTGCGAACAAGCGTCAGCGGAAGCATCAGATATCTGAGTACAGATATGAAATAGAAACAGAAAGGCCTTTAGAAAGGCGGGGCAAAATAAAACACTACGATCGAAAGGCACAAGGCCTCCTGCCTGGGACCCTCCGATCCTACTCCTGGTCGTCAGTCAACTCGTAGTAGTATCCAACCTCTGGGTAGTAGTAGTAACGATCGTCGGGGCATCTGTCTCAGGGGGCTCCGTCATCTTGGTCACGACAAACTGATATGGGAAGAAAAGGTAAACAAAGCAACCGTGAATACTCAAAAGTACTCAGCAAGCAAGGATCTACACTACATATGCAACATTATCAAGGGGAGGCTGTATATGTGGACTGGGCTGCAGAAATGCCAGAATAGAGAGAAGGCCTAGTCCTATCGAAAACTAGCATCTTCAGCGGTCTTGCAGCAGTAGAAGAGAGTAGAACAATGCCATATAATGTAGTAGTAATAATATCAACCTCACCCAGAGATCCTTTCTCGACTCCCTGCGAGAAAGCAATCCCAGAGCCATACATTCATCAACCTCGTCCTGAGATCCCTTCTCGACTCCCTGCGAGAAGCAATCCCAGAGCCATATATATAGGTCTCATCACAGGTATCCAGTTCTAAATTGTATCAATCAGGATACAACTCCGAGTGTCCTTTACCGTAGGACCGGCTATCGATAGAAATGTTCTTCCCTGCAGGGGTGCACCAACTTACCCAACACGCTCGATTAACTCCGGCCGGACACACTTTCCTGGGTCATGCCCGGCCTCGGCCAAACGACACATCGCAACCCTACCTACAGCTCAGCAGAGAGGTCCCCGTCGGTCTACATCCTAAGCACTCAGAGGTCTTGGGCCATCGCCCTGTGCACTCCGAGTCGTTGCGTGCAGTGGGAAGCCAGGCACCAGGGGGGCGCCGGTCCGTCCCGGCCGCAAGGCTGAACTAGACGTCTGACAGAGCTTTCGGCTGATGCTACGATGCAGAACGCCCATACTATGCCCACGTGATGGTTAGTGCTATCAGACGAGAGGCCTGCTCGGATCAAATATCCAAATCGCTAGGACTAGGGGCTTGCGGTAACGAGCAGAGACTCACGAAAGATGTGACCCCGTCGCCCCGTCTCGAGGACTTGCGGCAAGGGTTAAGAATGCCCGGCCGCGCCTCGTATTCACCACTCGGGCACCACACTGGCAACCCGCCTCCACATCACACGCGGGTACCCCTCAGGGTCGACCCGCCTTTCCAAGTAACATTGTAAAGTCCAAGTATCCGTGTGTCCATAACATCAGGGAATCCGAGGTATCACCCTCATTGAATTCCCACTCGATGTATCCGTCAAGGTGAACTAGGAGGAATCACCCTCACTGGGTCCACACTTGAGGTGTTGTACGACAGCGTCGTTATCGGAAGCGGTGAAGGAGGAATCACCCTCGATGACCATGACCGAATAACTACTCTACAGAGTTAACATCAGAAGTGCTACATGAGGTTTCACCCTCGACACTCGATAGTAACGCTGCAGTGTCGTTACAACTAAGGGGGGTGATGTGCGGTGTCGGGTCCTGGTCTTCAATCCCATTGATCGGGTCTTCTGACGATCCAGCGCGGCAGTCGGGATAAGTGGGGTCACTGATAGGTCTCTACCCAGCCTAGACTAAACAGTTTAGGATATGTAGGTAATTATCAACAGCAGGTTACAATGAACAGGCTATGCATCAGAATAGGTAAAGCAGCAGCAGCAGCAATTCTAATGCAAGCATGGGAAATTAGAATGGGCGATATCGGTATGCTCAAGGGAGGGGCTTGCCTGGTTGCTCGGCGGCAAGGGCAAGGTTGTCAATGCTGTCTTCGGTCTCCGGAGCTGCGTCGGGATCTATCGAGAGAGAAGAGGGGGAGGAAACAGTATAAATATATAGCAAACATGAGCATGACAAATACGATACACGGTGCTAGGGGTAGTCTAACGCAGCATCACACGTAACAGACGGAGCGGGAGAATATCTGACGATATTTCCCAGGTCTTTGGAATTATCGGACAGAGGATAAGAGGGGAACGGTTGCAAGTTCGGATAGTTAGGGACGCGTGACGGACGAACGGACCGCGTTTTCAGATTCGTCTCGTCGTTCTGAGCAACTTTCATGTACAAAGTTTTTCGATCTGAGTTACGGATTATTTAATATGATTTTCTAAAGTTTTTATTAATTTCTGGAATTTAATTAATTATTTAAATTAACATTATCCGAAACAGTGTCTTGCTGACGTCAGCATGACGTCAGCATGACGTCAGGACCAGTGGGTCCCACCTGTCATACTCACATTAGGCTAATTAGTGATTAACTAATTAATTAACATTTAATTAAACTAATTAATTAAATTAGACTAATCTAAACAGGGTTAATTAACTAGTTAATTATTTATTTTATTTAATTTTATTTTTTGTTTTTAAGGGCTGGGCCCCGATCGTCAGCGTCACAGGGGCACTGGGCCCCACCGGTCAGTGGCACAAGGGCCACGGGCGGGCCACGGGCGCGGCGCGGCGCGCGTGCGCGGGCGTGCGCGCGCGTGGGAGTGCGCGAGCGGCGGCGGCGCGTGCGCGCGAGCGCAGGCAGGCGCGGGCGAGGCAAGCGGGCGATGGGCGTGGCAAGAGCGGGCGGAGCAGCGACGCTAGGCGAGCAGGGGCGGCGCGCGGGCGGTCGGCAGCAGCGGCAGGCGGCGCGCGTAGGCAGCATCAGAGCGGGGTGGCCATGCGCGGGCGGTGAGGCACGGCCAGAGGGCCGGCGACGCGGTCAGCGCCGGTGCGGCCGCGTGGTGGGCGCGGGCGACGGCCGGGGCAAGGCCGGGGCGCGGCCCAGGCGTAGAGGCGGAGCGGGGCGAGGTGCGGGCGCGGTGCGGGGCTGCGGTGAGCGCGACGGTGACCGAGGGAAGAGGAGGGGCGCGGGCAGCGCGGTGCTCACCGCGAGCTGTAGGGGGGTGGCAGCGGTGCTCGAGCTCGAGGGGGAGGACGGGGACGAGGTCGACGACGGAGAGGGGGAGGCGCGACGAGGTCCGGTGAGGGAGAGGACGAGGAGGACGGGGCGGCGGCGTCGGGCACGGGGTCGAGGTCGAGCGACGGGACGAGGAGGCCCGGCGGAAGGGCGGCACTGGCGAGGTGGCGTCGAGGCGCAGCGGCGATGGAGAGCGGGGCGGCGCGGTCGCCGGGGTCGCCGGCCCGATCCAGATGGGATCGGGTGGAGGGAGTGGAGACCGAGGGGGTGGGGGAATGGGGTGTCGGTGGGCTAGGGTTACGGGGAGTGAGGGGATAAGGGGATGGGGTGGGCCGGCCAGGGGGGAATGGGCCGGCCTGGTTGGTGGCCTGGTGGCCAGCTGGGCCACGGCCCAGTTGGTCCGGGGGGGGGAGGGGCTTTTCCTTTTTCTTTTCTTTTCTCTTTTTATTTATCCATACCCCTGTTTTGTAAATAGTTAGGGCTCAAATTGAATTTTGTAAAACATGTGACCTGGTCCATAAATACCAGTGCTCAATTCCCTAACACCTAAAATTAGTTTGGACAAAACAACATTTCTTATTTGTTTTAAATAAATTAAAAGGTCATTAAATATTATTTTCAGCCACTGTTTGAGGACGTTCAAGCCACTTATCCATTTTTAATAATGTTGGTTTCAATTTTAGAAGTGCCTCTGGAACGTTTGTTATTTATCTGACATTTTAGTTTATGATTTGAATAACTTCTATTTTCCACTTTCATTTAAATTCGAATTTGACTTAGGAGTTGAAATGCAATATGATGCTAATGATGATCATGCACTGTTAATCATGCTGACATGGCATAATCAAAAAGGTGATTACTGTAGTTAACCACTGGGGGTGTTACAAATCTCCTCTACTAACAAGAATTCTCGTCCCGAGAATTAAGAAGTAGAAGGAAAAAGTTCGGGGTATTCCGCACGAAGATTATCCTCGCGTTCCCAAGTGGCTTCATCTTCAGTATGATTTAACCACTGTACTTTGAGGAACTTGGTAACCTTCTGACGGGTTCGACGTTCAGCTTCATCGAGAATGCGGATCGGATGTTCCTTATATGAAAGATCATCATGCAATTCGAGCATCTCGTGATCCACAGCTCGGTGCGGAGATTCCTTGAAGCATTTACGAAGTTGCGACACATGGAAGACGTCGTGGATATGAGAGAATTGCGGCGGCAAATCCAATTTATACGCCACTTGACCACGTCTTGCAACAATGCGGAAAGGACCAATGTAGCGTGGAGCTAGCTTGCCCTTGATTCCGAAACGGTGAGTGCCTTTCATAGGAGTGACACGAAGATAAGCTTGATCACCAGGTTGATAAGTCAAACCCCATCGTTTGCGATCATAGTTGCTCTTCTGGCGGTCCTGAGCCGCCTTGAGATTTTCCCGGACAATTCGGACTTGTTCTTCGGCGTGTTGAATAATATCTGGACCCACGAGCGGTCGTTCCCCAGCTTCTGACCAATTCAGAGGGGTTCGACACTTACGTCCATAGAGAACTTCAAAGGGGGGCCATCTTTAGACTGGCTTGATAGCTGTTGTTATAGGAGAACTCGGCATATGGAAGAGATTCTTCCCACTTCTTGCCAAACGATATAACACAAGCTCGCAACATGTCTTCAAGCACTTGATTAACTCGTTCAACTTGGCCTTGGGATTGAGGGTGATAAGCTGAACTCCAGGTGATATGAGTTCCCATAGCCTTTTGGAAACTTTCCCAGAAATGACCAGTGAATATGCTGCCACGGTCTGAACTGATCTCTTTCGGAATACCGTGGAGTGAAACAATTCTGGAGATATATAACTCTGCTAACTGACTAGCAGTGATCGTCTCCTTGACAGGCAGAAAGTGTGCAACTTTGGAGAGTTGGTCGACAACGACAAGAATAGCATCGTGACCCTTCTGTGACCTGGGAAGTCCTGTAATGCAATCCATCTGAACCTTATCCCATTTCCATAAAGGAATAGGTAACGGTTGCAGAATTCCAGCAGGCTTCTGATGTTCTGCTTTAACGCGACGACACACATCACATTCAGCAACATAACGAGCAATGTCTTGCTTCATTCTGGACCACCAGTACCTTTGACGGAGATCACGATACATCTTGGTGCTACCCGGATGAATAGACAACGGGGTATCATGTGCCTCCTTCATGACTTTGTCAGTCATAAGCTCGAAGCGAGGTACGACAATGCGGTCTCTGAAATACAAGGTTCCATCTTCAGACAGCGAGAAATCCCTGTACTTTACAAGGTGAAGGTCTTTCTTCATCAAATCAATTTCAGCATCTTTAGCTTGCGCATTCTTAACAGCTTTCTCAAGGTCTGGTTCAACAACCAAGGTTTTTTAAGTATCCTTGGGGAACTATCTCGAGATTTAGCTTTCGAAGCTCTTCATACAGAAGGGGTCGCTGTAGCTGAACCTCAAGTTCGCAGCAATAGGATTTGCGGCTCAACGCATCAGCCATCACATTAGCCTTGCCAGGGGTATAAGAAATACCCAAGTCATAGTCCGCAATGGTCTCCATCCATCTTTGCTGATGGAGGTTTAGAGATGGTTGAGTGAACAAGTACTTCAGACTTTTATGATCCGTGTAGATCTCGCAACGATTACCGAGGAGGTAATGTCGCCACAACTGCAGTGCATAGATCACAGCAGCTAGTTCTAGATCATGTACCGGATAATTCTCTTCATGCGGTCGCAACTGACGAGAGCCATAAGCAATCACTTTACGCTCTTGCATTAGGACACAGCCTAATCCTTCACGGGATGCATCACAATAAATCACAAAGTCTTTGCGGGTATCTGGAGGAGACAGTACTGGGGTATTGTAACGGATTGACATCTGCCCCAGTGGATAAAGAATGTACTCTGGATGTATCCCTGCTCGAACAGCTGGTAGCTGCGTCGCAGGGTGTGGTGGAAACAAACGATCCATCTGAAACAGAGGAAACTCATGATTGTCAAAAGACAAGGAGAAGTATAACCGATCTCGGAGAGAAAGGTTAGACAAAACAATGGAAAGGAAAATGATTATCAGACTAATCAGATCAATGTCAGGGAAATCGCACATATATCCAGCTCTCCGGGTGGACGAGAATTACGAGATCCTAAGTGTCGGCGTTAGTAAACTTTAGTTAACCCGAAAGGAAGAGAGGTCAGAGTCCCAGAGTAAAGATGAGGAATAAAAGATCCTAATACCACCCAATTGGCGACGTGGGCCCGTAAGCCACACAGCCAAGTTAGTAAAACAGTTTTCCGGTTTCTAGACTCAACTTCGGCCAAGGAGTTGGAAAGGGGGTTCCTACAGGCAGTCGGCTCTGATACCAACTTGTGACGCCCCCGGCCCGATCGTGCACTAATCATACACGCAAATGCACACGATCAAGCCTAAGGACTCACGGGAAGATATCACAACACAACTCTAAAACATAAATAAAGTCATACAAGCTTTATATTACAAGCCAGGGCCTCGAGGGCTCGAATACACAAGCTTGCGAACAAGCGTCAGCGGAAGCATCAGATATCTGAGTACAGATATAAAAGAAAGTACAGAAAGGCCTTTAGAAAGGCGGGGCAAAATAAAACACTACGATCGAAAGGCGAAAGCCTCCTGCCTGGGACCCTCCGATCCTACTCCTGGTCGTCAGTCAACTCGTAGTAGTATCCATCCTCTGGGTAGTAGTAGTAACGATCGTCGGGGCATCTGTCTCAGGGGGGCTCCGTCCTCTGGTCACGTCAAACTGATATGGGGAGAAAAGGAAAGAAAAGCAACCGTGAGTACTCTGAAGTACTCAGCAAGCAAGGATCTACACTACATATGCAACATTATCAAGGGGAGGCTGTATATGTGGACTGGGCTGCAGAAATGCCAGAATAGAGAGAAGGCCTAGTCCTATCGAAGACTAGCATCTTCAGCGATCTTGCAGCAGTAGAAGAGAGTAGAACAATACAATATAATGTAGCAGTAATAATATCAACCTCACCCAGAGATCCTTTCTCGACTCCCTGCGAGAAAGCAATCCCAGAGCCTTACATTCATCAACCTCGTCCTGAGATCCCTTCTCGACTCCCTGCGAGAAGCAATCCCAGAGCCATATATACAGGTCTCATCACAGGTATCCAGTTCTAAATTGTATCAATCAGGATACAACTCCGAGTGTCCTTTACCGTAGGTCCGGCTATCGATAGAAGTGTTCTTCCCTGCAGGGGTGCACCAACTTACCCAACACGCTCGATTAACTTCGGCCGGACACACTTTCCTGGGTCATGCCCGGCCTCGGCCAAACGACACATCGCAACCCTACCTACAGCTCAGCAGAGAGGTCCCCGCCGGTCTACATCCTAAGCGCAAGGGGGTCTTGGCCATCGCCCCTCGCCCTCCGGGTCGTTGCGTACATGGCCCAGATCCAAGCACCACCGAAATGGCGCCAATCACTCCATGCCGCACTGCTGAACTGGACGTCTGACAGAGCTTTCGGCTGATGCATACGATGCAGAACGCCCATACTATGCCCACGTGATGGTTAGTGCTATCAGACCAGAGGTCTGCTCGGATCAAATATCCAAATCGTTAGGACTAGGGCTTGCGGTAACGAGCAGAGACTCACGAAAGATGTGACCCCGTCGCCCCGTCTCGAGGACTTGCGGCAAGGGCCAAGAATGCCCGGCCGCGCCTCGTATTCACCACTCGGGCACCACACTAGCAACCCGCCTTCACATCACACGCGGGTACCCCTCAGGGTCGACCCGCCTTTCCAAGTGACATTGTAAGGTCCAAGTATCCGTGTGTCCATAACATCAGGGAATCCGAGGTATCACCCTCATTGAATTCCCACTCGATGTATCCGTCAAGGTGAACTAGGAGGGATCACCCTCACTGGGTCCACACTTGAGGTGTTGTAGGACAGCGTCGTTATCGGAAGCGGTGAAGGAGGAATCACCCTCGATGACCACGACCGAATAACTACTCTACAGAGTTAACATCAGAAGTGCTACCTGAGGTTTCACCCTCGACACTCGATAGTAACGCTGCAGTGTCGTTACAACTAAGGGGGGTGATGTGCGGTGTCGGGTCCTGGTCTTCAATCCCATTGATCGGGTCTTCTGACGATCCAGCGCGGCAGTCGGGATAAGTGGGGTCACTGATAGGTCTCTACCCAGCCTAGACTAAACAGTTTAGGATATGTAGGAAATTATCAACAGCAGGTTACAATGAACAGGCTATGCATCAGAATAGGTAAAGCAGCAGCAGCAGTAATTCTAATGCAAGCATGAGGAATTTAGAATGGGCGATATCGGTATGCTCAAGGGAGGGGCTTGCCTGGTTGCTCGGCGGCAAGGACAAGGTCGTCTATGGTGTCTTCGGGATCCGGAACTGCGTCGGTCTCGAGGACGACGTCGGGGTCGGGGGCTATCGAGAGAGAAGAGGGGGAGGAAACAGTATAAATATATAGCAAACATGAGCATGACAAATACGATACACGGTGCTAGGGGTAGTCTAACGCAGCATCACACGTAACAGACGGAGCGGGAGAATATCTGACGATATTTTCCGGGTCTTTGGAATTATCAGACAGAGGATAAGAGGGGAACGGTTGCAAGTTCGGATAGTTAGGGACGCGTGACGGACGAACGGACCGCGTATTCAGATTCGTCTCGTCGTTCTGAGCAACTTTCATGTACAAAGTATTTTCATCTGAGCTACGGGTTATTTTATATGATTTTCTAAAGTTTTTATTAATTTCTGGAATTTATTTTTATTATTTTCAACATTATCCAGAATAGTAACTGATGACATCAGCATGACATCATGCTGATGTCAGCAGTCATTAGGGTTAATTATCAGTAGTTAATTAGGTTAATTAGGTTAGGTTAATTAACAGGATTAATTAAGTTAATTAATTAATTAAATTTAATTATTATTATTATTATTTTCATTTACTTTAAAACGTTTTCTGGGCGGGGCCCATATGTCATTGGCCCATAGGCCATAGCGGGTTCGGGCGAACGGGCGTACAGGTGCGGGTGCTCGCACCCGAGGCCACGAGAGGCGAGGGCGAGTGCGCCCGAGGCCTCGATGGCCGGCGACGGCGGAAGCAGCGCCGGGCGCGGGGAGCTACGGGGCACCGGCGGCCACAGGCGCCCTGCCGCGGGGCGGAGGAAGGGCGGCGGCTCGCACAGCAGTGGGCGGCGCGGGCGAGCGGACAGGGCGAGGCCGGGCGGTGGCGCAGCAGAACCGCGCGGCCGACGAGCGAGCCGGGCGTGGCGCGGGCGAGGTCAGCGCGCGGCTGCGGGGACGCACGCGGGCGCCAACGTGCGGCCAGCGGGGCGAGCTGCGGTTGCGGCGGCGAGAGCGGGCACGCGTGGCTGGGCGCAGGTGGGTGCGGCCAGGGTGCAGAGGGAGTGGAGCAGGCGCAGGGGAGCAGAACTCCAGGCGCGGCCACAGGAGGTCGCGGGCGCGACGAGCGCGGCCCCGGAGCGAGGCAGGGCGCGGCGGAGCAGCAGCTCGAGGTGCAGGGCGCGGTCGAGGCGTGCGTGCAAGCACGGTGACCGCGTTGCGCTAGCGAGGGGAAGCGGGAGCAGAGAGGAGGCGCCGTGCGGGGCTGGCCCTAGGCGCGGACGACGCGGTCGATGGGCGAGCGGGGAACAGGGGAGAGAGGAGGAGAGGTCAGAGCTCACGGCGGGGCCGTAGGGTCTTAGGCAGCGGGGCGTGGGGAGGACGACGGGGACGACGGCGCGGGGTCGACGACGGGATGGCGGTCTGCCGAGGTGGTCCGGCGATGTGGTGGTGGCGACGACGGGCGATGGCGTCGGGCCGGCGACGAGTCGAGGCCGAGGCTTCAGGCGGGTGCCGCGCGAGGGAGAGGAAGGCGCGGAGGAGCCCGAGAGGGGTGGCGCCGGCGATAGCGAGCGGCGACGGGGTCGCAGCCCCCGATCCAGATCGGGGGAAGTGGAGCAAGGGGGGAGTGGGGGTGACGGGTTAGGGTTTCTGGAGTGGGAGGGGATAAGGAGGCAACGGGGTGGGCCGGCCTGTGGGGGTGGCCGACTGGGCCGGCGGGGTTGAGGCCCGGTGGGGAAAAGAGGGGGGTCCTTTCTCTAATTTTTATTATTATTATTTTTTATTTATTCTTATGTCTCAGTTTAGTAAATAGTTAGGCCTCCAAATTACTTTTACAAAATTAGTGACCTAGCTCATAAAATACAGGGCAATATATCCTAACACCAAAAACTAGTTTGGTCAAAACATAATTTCATATTTAATTTAGATTTAATAAATGGTTATTAAATATTATTTTTATCCACTGTTCGAGGATGATTGAGTCACTTATCCAATTCCAATAAGGTTGGTTTCAATTTTAGAAGTGCCTCTGGAACGTTTGTTATTTATCTGACATTTTAGTTTATGATTTGAATAACTTTTATTTTCCACTTTCATTTAAATTCGAATTTGACTTAGGAGTTGAAATGCAATATGGTGTTAATGATGGTCATGCACTGTTGATCATGATGACATGGCATAATCAAAAGGGTGATTACTGTAGTTAACCACTGGGGGTGTTACAAATCTCCTCTACTAACAAGAATTCTCGTCCCGAGAATTAAGAAGTAGAAGGAAAAAGTTCGGGGTATTCCGCACGAAGATTATCCTCGCGTTCCCAAGTGGCTTCATCTTCAGTATGATTTGACCACTGCACTTTGAGGAACTTGGTAACCTTCTGACGGGTTCGACGTTCAGCTTCATCGAGAATGCAGATCGGATGCTCCTTATAAGATAGATCATCTTGCAATTCGAGCATCTCGTGATCCACAGCTCGGTGCGGAGATTCCTTGAAGCATTTACGAAGTTGCGACACATGGAAGACGTCGTGGATATGAGAGAATTGCGGCGGCAATTCCAATTTATATGCCACTTGACCATGTCTAGCAATAATGCGGAAAGGACCAATGTAGCGTGGAGCTAGCTTGCCCTTGATTCCGAAACGGTGAGTGCCCTTCATAGGAGTGACACGTAGATAAGCTTGATCACCAGGTTGATAAGTCAAACCCCATCGTTTGCAATCATAGTTGCTCTTCTGGCGGTCCTGAGCTGCCTTGAGGTTTTCACGGACAATACGAACTTGTTCTTCGGCGTGTTGAATAATATCTGGACCCACGAGCGGTCGTTCCCCAGTTTCTGACCAATTCAGAGGGGTTCGACATCTACGTCCATAGAGAACTTCAAAGGGGGCCATTTTCAGACTAGCTTGATAGCTGTTGTTATAAGAGAACTCGGCATATGGAAGAGATTCTTCCCACTTCTTGCCGAAAGAAACAACACAAGCTCGTAGCATGTCTTCAAGCACTTGGTTGACTCGCTCGACTTGGCCTTGGGACTGAGGATGATAAGCTGAACTCCAGGTAATATGAGTTCCCATAGCCTTTTGAAAACTTTCCCAGAAATGACCGGTGAATATGCTGCCACGGTCTGAACTGATCTCTTTCGGAATACCGTGGAGTGAAACAATTCTGGAGATATATAATTCTGCTAACTGACTAGCAGTGATCGTCTCCTTGACAGGCAGGAAGTGCAACTTTGGAGAGTTGGTCGACGACGACAAGAATAGCGTCGTGACCCTTCTGTGACCTGGGAAGTCCTGTAATGAAATCCATCTGAACCTTGTCCCATTTCCATAAAGGAATAGGTAACGGTTGCAGAATTCCAGCAGGCTTCTGATGTTCTGCTTTAACGCGTCGACACACATCACATTCAGCAACATATCAAGCAATGTCTTGCTTCATTCTAGACCACCAGTACCTTTGACGGAGATCACGATACATCTTGGTGCTACCCGGATGAATAGACAGCGGGGTATCATGTGCCTCCTTCATGACTTTGTCAGTCATAAGCTCGAAGCGAGGTACGACAATGCGGTCTCTGAAATACAAGGTTCCATCTTCAGACAGCGAGAAATCCCTGTACTTTACAAGGTGAAGGTCTTTCTTCATCAGATCAATTTCAGCATCTTTAGCTTGCGCATTCTTAACAGCTTTCTCAAGGTCTGGTTCAACAACCAAGGTTTTTAGGTATCCTTGGGGAACTATCTCGAGATTTAGCTTTCGAAGCTCTTCATACAGAAGGGGTTGCTGTAGCTGAACCTCAAGTTCGCAGCAATAGGATTTGCGGCTCAACGCATCAGCCATTACATTAGCCTTGCCAGGGGTATAAGAAATACCCAAATCATAGTCCGCAATGGTCTCCATCCATCTTTGCTGACGGAGATTCAGAGATGGCTGAGTGAACAAGTACTTCAGACTTTTATGATCCGTGTATATCTCGCAACGATTACCGAGGAGGTAATGTCGCCACAACTGCAGTGCATAGATGACAGCAGCTAGTTCTAGATCATGTACCGGATAATTCTCTTCATGTGGGCGCAACTGACGAGAGCCATAAGCAATCACTTTACGCTCTTGCATTAGGACACAGCCTAATCCTTCACGGGATGCATCACAATAAATCACAAAGTCTTTACGGGAATCTGGAGGAGCAAGTACTGGGGTATTGTAACGGATTGACATCTGCCCCAGTGGATAAAGAATGTACTCTGGATGTATCCCTGCTCGAACAGCTGGTAGCTGCGTCGCAGGGTGTGGTGGAAACAAACGATCCATCTGAAACAGAGGAAACTCATGATTGTCAAAAGACAAGGAGAAGTATAACCGATCTCGGAGAGAAAGGTTAAACAAAACAATGGAAAGGAAAATGATTATCAGACTAATCAGATCAATGTCAGGGAAATCGCACAGATATCCAGCTCTCCGGGTGGACAAGAATTACGAGATCCTAAGTGTCGGCGTTAGTAAACTTTAGTTAACCCGAAAGGAAGAGAGGTCAGAGTCCCAGAGTAAAGATGAGGAATAAAAGATACTAATACCACCCAATTGGCGACGTGGGCCCGTAAGCCACACAGCCAGGTTAGTAAAACAATTTTCGGTTACTAGACTCAACTTCGGCCAAGGAGTTGGAAAGGGGGGTTCCTACAGGCAGTCGGCTCTGATACCAACTTGTGACGCCCCCGGCCCGATCGTGCACTAATCATACACGCAAATGCACACGATCAAGCCTAAGGACTCACGGGAAGATATCACAACACAACTCTAAAACATAAATAAAGTCATACAAGCTTTATATTACAAGCCAGGGGCTCGAGGGCTCGAATACATAAGCTTGCGAACAAGCGTCAGCGGAAGCATCAGATATCTGAGTACAGATATGAAATAGAAACAGAAAGGCCTTTAGAAAGGCGGGGCAAAATAAAACACTACGATCGAAAGGCACAAGGCCTCCTGCCTGGGACCCTCCGATCCTACTCCTGGTCGTCAGTCAACTCGTAGTAGTATCCAACCTCTGGGTAGTAGTAGTAACGATCGTCGGGGCATCTGTCTCAGGGGGCTCCGTCATCTTGGTCACGACAAACTGATATGGGGAGAAAAGGTAAACAAAGCAACCGTGAATACTCAAAAGTACTCAGCAAGCAAGGATCTACACTACATATGCAACATTATCAAGGGGAGGCTGTATATGTGGACTGGGCTGCAGAAATGCCAGAATAGAGAGAAGGCCTAGTCCTATCGAAGACTAGCATCTTCAGCGGTCTTGCAGCAGTAGAAGAGAGTAGAACAATGCCATATAATGTAGTAGTAATAATATCAACCTCACCCAGAGATCCTTTCTCGACTCCCTGCGAGAAAGCAATCCCAGAGCCATACATTCATCAACCTCGTCCTGAGATCCCTTCTCGACTCCCTGCGAGAAGCAATCCCAGAGCCATATATACAGGTCTCATCACAGGTATCCAGTTCTAAATTGTATCAATCAGGATACAACTCCGAGTGTCCTTTACCGTAGGACCGGCTATCGATAGAAATGTTCTTCCCTGCAGGGGTGCACCAACTTACCCAACACGCTCGATTAACTCCGGCCGGACACACTTTCCTGGGTCATGCCCGGCCTCGGCCAAACGACACATCGCAACCCTACCTACGGCTCAGCAGAGAGGTCCCCGCCGGTCTACGTCCTAAGCGCAAGGGGGTCTTGGCCATCGCCCCTCACCCTCCGGGTCGTTGCGCACAGGGTGGATACCAGCATTGCCTCGGGTGGCCGACACGATCCGACCGTGCCGCAGTGCTGAACTGGACATCTGACAGAGCTTTCGGCTGATGCATACGATGCAGAACGCCCATACTATGCCCACGTGATGGTTAGTGCTATCAGGCCAGAGGCCTGCTCGGATCAAATATCCAAATCGTTAGGACTAGGGCTTGCGGTAACGAGCAGAGACTCACGAAAGATGTGACCCCGTCGCCCCGTCTCGAGGACTTGCGGCAAGGGTTAAGAATGCCCGGCCGCGCCTCGTATTCACCACTCGGGCACCACACTGGCAACCCGCCTTCACATCACACGCGGGTACCCCTCAGGGTCGACCCGCCTTTCCAAGTAACATTGTAAAGTCCAAGTATCCGTGTGTCCATAACATCAGGGAATCCGAGGTATCACCCTCATTGAATTCCCACTCGATGTATCCGTCAAGGTGAACTAGGAGGAATCACCCTCACTGGGTCCACACTTGAGGTGTTGTACGTCAGCGTCGTTATCGGAAGCGGTGAAGGAGGAATCACCCTCGATGACCACGACCGAATAACTACTCTACAGAGTTAACATCAGAAGTGCTACATGAGGTTTCACCCTCGACACTCGATAGTAACGCTGCAGTGTCGTTACAACTAAGGGGGGGGTGATGTGCGGTGTCGGGGCCTGGTCTTCAATCCCGTTGATCGGGTCTTCTGACGATCCAGCGCGGCAGTCGGGATAAGTGGGGTCACTGATAGGTCTCTACCCAGCCTAGACTAAACAGTTTAGGATATGTAGGTAATTATCAACAGCAGGTTACAATGAACAGGCTATGCATCAGAATAGGTAAAGCAGCAGCAGCAGCAGCAATTCTAATGCAAGCATGGGAAATTAGAATGGGCGATATCGGTATGCTCAAGGGAGGGGCTTGCCTGGTTGCTCGGCGGCAAGGGCAAGGTTGTCAATGCTGTCTTCGGTCTCCGGAGCTGCGTCGGGATCTATCGAGAGAGAAGAGGGGGAGGAAACAGTATAAATATATAGCAAACATGAGCATGACAAATACGATACACGGTGCTAGGGGTAGTCTAACGCAGCATCACACGTAACAGACGGAGCGGGAGAATATCTGACGATATTTCCCGGGTCTTTGGAATTATCGGACAGAGGATAAGAGGGGAACGGTTGCAAGTTCGGATAGTTAGGGACGCGTGACGGACGAACGGACCGCGTTTTCAGATTCGTCTCGTCGTTCTGAGCAACTTTCATGTACAAAGTTTTTCGATCTGAGTTACGGATTATTTAATATGATTTTCTAAAGTTTTTTATTAATTTCTGGAATTTAATTAATTATTTAAATTAACATTATCCGAAACAGTGTCTTGCTGACGTCAGCATGACGTCAGGACCAGTGGGTCCCACCTGTCATACTCACATTAGGCTAATTAGTGATTAACTAATTAATTAACATTTAATTAAACTAATTAATTAAATTAGACTAATCTAAACAGGGTTAATTAACTAGTTAATTATTTATTTTATTTTATTTTATTTTTCGTTTTTAAGGGCTGGGCCCCGATCGTCAGCGTCACAGGGGCACTAGGCCCCACCGGTCAGTGGCACAAGGGCCACGGGCGGGCCACGGGCGCGGCGCGCGCGCGTGCGCGGGCGTGCGCGCGCGTGGGAGTGCGCGAGCGGCGGCGGCGCGTGCGCGCGAGCGCAGGCAGGCGCGGGCGAGGCAAGCGGGCGATGGGCGTGGCAAGAGCGGGCGGAGCAGCGACGCTAGGCGAGCAGGGGCGGCGCGCGGGCGGTCGGCAGCAGCGGCAGGCGGCGCGCGTAGGCAGCATCAGAGCGGGGTGGCCATGCGCGGGCGGTGAGGCACGGCCAGAGGGCCGGCGACGCGGTCAGCGCCGGTGCGGCCGCGTGGTGGGCGCGGGCGACGGCCGGGGCAAGGCCGGGGCGCGGCCCAGGCGTAGAGGCGGAGCGGGGCGAGGTGCGGGCGCGGTGCGGGGCTGCGGTGAGCGCGGCGGTGACCGAGGGAAGAGGAGGGGCGCGGGCAGCGCGGTGCTCACCGCGAGCTGTAGGGGGGTGGCAGCGGTGCTCGAGCTCGAGGGGGAGGACGGGGACGAGGTCGACGACGGAGAGGGGGAGGCGCGACGAGGTCCGGTGAGGGAGAGGACGAGGAGGACGGGGCGGCGGCGTCGGGCACGGGGTCGAGGTCGAGCGACGGGACGAGGAGGCCCGGCGGAAGGGCGGCACTGGCGAGGTGGCGTCGAGGCGCAGCGGCGATGGAGAGCGGGGCGGCGCGGTCGCCGGGGTCGCCGGCCCGATCCAGATGGGATCGGGTGGAGGGAGTGGAGACCGAGGGGGTGGGGGAATGGGGTGTCGGTGGGCTAGGGTTACGGGGAGTGAGGGGATAAGGGGATGGGGTGGGCCGGCCAGGGGGGAATGGGCCGGCCTGGTTGGTGGCCTGGTGGCCAGCTGGGCCACGGCCCAGTTGGTCCGGGGGGGGGAGGGGCTTTTCCTTTTTCTTTTCTTTTCTCTTTTTATTTATCCATACCCCTGTTTTGTAAATAGTTAGGGCTCAAATTGAATTTTGTAAAACATGTGACCTGGTCCATAAATACCAGTGCTCAATTCCCTAACACCTAAAATTAGTTTGGACAAAACAACATTTCTTATTTGTTTTAAATAAATTAAAAGGTCATTAAATATTATTTTCAGCCACTGTTTGAGGACGTTCAAGCCACTTATCCATTTTTAATAATGTTGGTTTCAATTTTAGAAGTGCCTCTGGAACGTTTGTTATTTATCTGACATTTTAGTTTATGATTTGAATAACTTCTATTTTCCACTTTCATTTAAATTCGAATTTGACTTAGGAGTTGAAATGCAATATGATGCTAATGATGATCATGCACTGTTAATCATGCTGACATGGCATAATCAAAAAGGTGATTACTGTAGTTAACCACTGGGGGTGTTACAAATCTCCTCTACTAACAAGAATTCTCGTCCCGAGAATTAAGAAGTAGAAGGAAAAAGTTCGGGGTATTCCGCACGAAGATTATCCTCGCGTTCCCAAGTGGCTTCATCTTCAGTATGATTTAACCACTGTACTTTGAGGAACTTGGTAACCTTCTGACGGGTTCGACGTTCAGCTTCATCGAGAATGCGGATCGGATGTTCCTTATATGAAAGATCATCATGCAATTCGAGCATCTCGTGATCCACAGCTCGGTGCGGAGATTCCTTGAAGCATTTACGAAGTTGCGACACATGGAAGACGTCGTGGATATGAGAGAATTGCGGCGGCAAATCCAATTTATACGCCACTTGACCACGTCTTGCAACAATGCGGAAAGGACCAATGTAGCGTGGAGCTAGCTTGCCCTTGATTCCGAAACGGTGAGTGCCTTTCATAGGAGTGACACGAAGATAAGCTTGATCACCAGGTTGATAAGTCAAACCCCATCGTTTGCGATCATAGTTGCTCTTCTGGCGGTCCTGAGCCGCCTTGAGATTTTCCCGGACAATTCGGACTTGTTCTTCGGCGTGTTGAATAATATCTGGACCCACGAGCGGTCGTTCCCCAGCTTCTGACCAATTCAGAGGGGTTCGACACTTACGTCCATAGAGAACTTCAAAGGGGGGCCATCTTTAGACTGGCTTGATAGCTGTTGTTATAGGAGAACTCGGCATATGGAAGAGATTCTTCCCACTTCTTGCCAAACGATATAACACAAGCTCGCAACATGTCTTCAAGCACTTGATTAACTCGTTCAACTTGGCCTTGGGATTGAGGGTGATAAGCTGAACTCCAGGTGATATGAGTTCCCATAGCCTTTTGGAAACTTTCCCAGAAATGACCAGTGAATATGCTGCCACGGTCTGAACTGATCTCTTTCGGAATACCGTGGAGTGAAACAATTCTGGAGATATATAACTCTGCTAACTGACTAGCAGTGATCGTCTCCTTGACAGGCAGAAAGTGTGCAACTTTGGAGAGTTGGTCGACAACGACAAGAATAGCATCGTGACCCTTCTGTGACCTGGGAAGTCCTGTAATGCAATCCATCTGAACCTTATCCCATTTCCATAAAGGAATAGGTAACGGTTGCAGAATTCCAGCAGGCTTCTGATGTTCTGCTTTAACGCGACGACACACATCACATTCAGCAACATAACGAGCAATGTCTTGCTTCATTCTGGACCACCAGTACCTTTGACGGAGATCACGATACATCTTGGTGCTACCCGGATGAATAGACAACGGGGTATCATGTGCCTCCTTCATGACTTTGTCAGTCATAAGCTCGAAGCGAGGTACGACAATGCGGTCTCTGAAATACAAGGTTCCATCTTCAGACAGCGAGAAATCCCTGTACTTTACAAGGTGAAGGTCTTTCTTCATCAAATCAATTTCAGCATCTTTAGCTTGCGCATTCTTAACAGCTTTCTCAAGGTCTGGTTCAACAACCAAGGTTTTTTAAGTATCCTTGGGGAACTATCTCGAGATTTAGCTTTCGAAGCTCTTCATACAGAAGGGGTCGCTGTAGCTGAACCTCAAGTTCGCAGCAATAGGATTTGCGGCTCAACGCATCAGCCATCACATTAGCCTTGCCAGGGGTATAAGAAATACCCAAGTCATAGTCCGCAATGGTCTCCATCCATCTTTGCTGACGGAGGTTTAGAGATGGTTGAGTGAACAAGTACTTCAGACTTTTATGATCCGTGTAGATCTCGCAACGATTACCGAGGAGGTAATGTCGCCACAACTGCAGTGCATAGATCACAGCAGCTAGTTCTAGATCATGTACCGGATAATTCTCTTCATGCGGTCGCAACTGACGAGAGCCATAAGCAATCACTTTACGCTCTTGCATTAGGACACAGCCTAATCCTTCACGGGATGCATCACAATAAATCACAAAGTCTTTGCGGGTATCTGGAGGAGACAGTACTGGGGTATTGTAACGGATTGACATCTGCCCCAGTGGATAAAGAATGTACTCTGGATGTATCCCTGCTCGAACAGCTGGTAGCTGCGTCGCAGGGTGTGGTGGAAACAAACGATCCATCTGAAACAGAGGAAACTCATGATTGTCAAAAGACAAGGAGAAGTATAACCGACCTCGGAGAGAAAGGTTAAACAAAACAATGGAAAGGAAAATGATTATCAGACTAATCAGATCAATGTCAGGGAAATCGCACAGATATCCAGCTCTCCGGGTGGACGAGAATTACGAGATCCTAAGTGTCGGCGTTAGTAAACTTTAGTTAACCCGAAAGGAAGAGAGGTCAGAGTCCCAGAGTAAAGATGAGGAATAAAAGATACTAATACCACCCAATTGGCGACGTGGGCCCGTAAGCCACACAGCCAGGTTAGTAAAACAATTTTCGGTTACTAGACTCAACTTCGGCCAAGGAGTTGGAAAGGGGGGTTCCTACAGGCAGTCGGCTCTGATACCAACTTGTGACGCCCCCGGCCCGATCGTGCACTAATCATACACGCAAATGCACACGATCAAGCCTAAGGACTCACGGGAAGATATCACAACACAACTATAAAACATAAATAAAGTCATACAAGCTTTATATTACAAGCCAGGGGCTCGAGGGCTCGAATACATAAGCTTGCGAACAAGCGTCAGCGGAAGCATCAGATATCTGAGTATAGATATGAAATAGAAACAGAAAGGCCTTTAGAAAGGCGGGGCAAAATAAAACACTACGATCGAAAGGCACAAGGCCTCCTGCCTGGGACCCTCCGATCCTACTCCTGGTCGTCAGTCAACTCGTAGTAGTATCCAACCTCTGGGTAGTAGTAGTAACGATCGTCGGGGCATCTGTCTCAGGGGGCTCCGTCATCTTGGTCACGACAAACTGATATGGGGAGAAAAGGTAAACAAAGCAACCGTGAATACTCAAAAGTACTCAGCAAGCAAGGATCTACACTACATATGCAACATTATCAAGGGGAGGCTGTATATGTGGACTGGGCTGCAGAAATGCCAGAATAGAGAGAAGGCCTAGTCCTATCGAAGACTAGCATCTTCAGCGGTCTTGCAGCAGTAGAAGAGAGTAGAACAATGCCATATAATGTAGTAGTAATAATATCAACCTCACCCAGAGATCCTTTCTCGACTCCCTGCGAGAAAGCAATCCCAGAGCCATACATTCATCAACCTCGTCCTGAGATCCCTTCTCGACTCCCTGCGAGAAGCAATCCCAGAGCCATATATACAGGTCTCATCACAGGTATCCAGTTCTAAATTGTATCAATCAGGATACAACTCCGAGTGTCCTTTACCGTAGGACCGGCTATCGATAGAAATGTTCTTCCCTGCAGGGGTGCACCAACTTACCCAACACGCTCGATTAACTTCGGCCGGACACACTTTCCTGGGTCATGCCCGGCCTCGGCCAAACGACACATCGCAACCCTACCTACAGCTCAGCAGAGAGGTCCCCGTCGGTCTACATCCTAAGCGCTCAGAGGTCTTGGGCCATCGCCCTGTGCACTCCGAGTCGTTGCGCGCAGGGAGAAGCCTGGCACCAGGAGGGCGCCGGTCCGTCCGTGCCGCCATGCTGAACTGGATGTCTGACAGAGCTTTCGGCTGATGCTATGATGCAGAACGCCCATACTATGCCCACGTGATGGTTAGTGCTATCAGACCAGAGGCCTGCTCGGATCAAATATCCAAATCGTTAGGACTAGGGCTTGCGGTAACGAGCAGAGACTCACGAAAGATGTGACCCCGTCGCCCCGTCTCGAGGACTTGCGGCAAGGGTTAAGAATGCCCGGCCGCGCCTCGTATTCACCACTCGGGCACCACACTGGCAACCCGCCTTCACATCACACGCGGGTACCCCTCAGGGTCGACCCGCCTTTCCATGTAACAATGTAAGGTCCAAGTATCCGTGTGTCCATAACATCAGGGAATCCGAGGTATCACCCTCATTGAATTCCCACTCGATGTATCCGTCAAGGTGAACTAGGAGGAATCACCCTCACTGGGTCCACACTTGAGGTGTTGTACGACAGCGTCGTTATCGGAAGCGGTGAAGGAGGAATCACCCTCGATGACCATGACCGAATAACTACTCTACAGAGTTAACATCAGAAGTGCTACATGAGGTTTCACCCTCGACACTCGATAGTAACGCTGCAGTGTCGTTACAACTAAGGGGGGTGATGTGCGGTGTCGGGTCCTGGTCTTCAATCCCATTGATCGGGTCTTCTGACGATCCAGCGCGGCAGTCGGGATAAGTGGGGTCACTGATAGGTCTCTACCCAGCATAGACTAAACAGTTTAGGATATGTAGGTAATTATCAACAGCAGGTTACAATGAACAGGCTATGCATCAGAATAGGTAAAGCAGCAGCAGCAGCAGCAATTCTAATGCAAGCATGGGAAATTAGAATGGGTGATATCGGTATGCTCAAGGGAGGGGCTTGCCTGGTTGCTCGGCGGCAAGGGCAAGGTTGTCAATGCTGTCTTCGGTCTCCGGAGCTGCGTCGGGATCTATCGAGAGAGAAGAGGGGGAGGAAACAGTATAAATATATAGCAAACATGAGCATGACAAATACGATACACGGTGCTAGGGGTAGTCTAACGCAGCATCACACGTAACAGACGGAGCGGGAGAATATCTGACGATATTTCCCGGGTCTTTGGAATTATCGGACAGAGGATAAGAGGGGAACGGTTGCAAGTTCGGATAGTTAGGGACGCGTGACGGACGAACGGACCGCGATTTCAGATTCGTCTCGTCGTTCTGACCAACTTTCATGTACAAAGTTTTTCGATCTGAGTTACGGATTATTTAATATGATTTTCTAAAGTTTTTTATTAATTTCTGGAATTTAATTAATTATTTAAATTAACATTATCCGAAACAGTGTCTTGCTGACGTCAGCATGACGTCAGGACCAGTGGGTCCCACCTGTCATACTCACATTAGGCTAATTAGTGATTAACTAATTAATTAACATTTAATTAAACTAATTAATTAAATTAGACTAATCTAAACAGGGTTAATTAACTAGTTAATTATTTATTTTATTTAATTTTATTTTTCGTTTTTAAGGGCAGGGCCCCGATCGTCAGCGTCACAGGGGCACTGGGCCCCACCGGTCAGTGGCACAAGGGCCACGGGCGCGCCACGGGCGCGGCGCGGCGCGCGTGCGCGGGCGTGCGCGCGCGTGGGAGTGCGCGAGCGGCGGCGGCGCATGCGCGCGAGCGCAGGCAGGCGCGGGCGAGGCAAGCGGGCGATGGGCGTGGCAAGAGCGGGCGGAGCAGCGACGCTAGGCGAGCAGGGGCGGCGCGCGGGCGGTCGGCAGCAGCGGCAGGCGGCGCGCGTAGGCAGCATCAGAGCGGGGTGGCCATGCGCGGGCGGTGAGGCACGGCCAGAGGGCCGGCGACGCGGTCAGCGCCGGTGCGGCCGCGTGGTGGGCGCGGGCGACGGCCGGGGCAAGGCCGGGGCGCGGCCCAGGCGTAGAGGCGGAGCGGGGCGAGGTGCGGGGCTGCGGTGAGCGCGGCGGTGACCGAGGGAAGAGGAGGGGCGCGGGCAGCGCAGTGCTCACCGCGAGCTGTAGGGGGGTGGCAGCGGTGCTCGAGCTCGAGGGGGAGGACGGGGACGAGGTCGACGACAGAGAGGGGGAGGCGCGACGAGGTCCGGTGAGGGAGAGGACGAGGAGGACGGGGCGGCGGCGTCGGGCACGGGGTCGAGGTCGAGCGACGGGACGAGGAGGCCCGGCGGAAGGGCGGCACTGGCGAGGTGGCGTCGAGGCGCAGCGGCGATGGAGAGCGGGGCGGCGCGGTCGCCGGGGTCGCCGGCCCGATCCAGATGGGATCGGGTGGAGGGAGTGGAGACCGAGGGGGTGGGGGAATGGGGTGTCGGTGGGCTAGGGTTACGGGGAGTGAGGGGCTCCATAACCCCCCAGGCCTCAAAGGGCCCACCTCTACCCCCCCCTCCCCCGCCCCTCCCCCCCAATCCGTTTTCGTCCTATATCTCCCCCCCCTCACCCCGTCCCCCATTACCCCCCCCCCCCCTGACATCCGCCGCCCCCCCTCCCCCCCACCAACCCCAGCCCCCCCCCATTCCAACCTCCTTCCCCCCCCCCCCCCACTCTACCCCCCTCACTCCCCCACTAAGCTAACCCCCCCCCCGCCCCCATATCTCACGTACTTTACTATCACATCACATCAATCTCAAACTCCCCCCCCTCTCACCACCAGCTACCCCCCCCTCCGTACCTCCCACTCCCTAACTCCGCCGTCTCCCCCCCCTACTCAACCCCCCTCACCCTCCCCCCGCCCCCCCCCCCCCCCCCCCCCTTACAACCCCCCCTTCTTCCCCGAGCCCCCCCCCCTCCTCCCCCTTTGTCCCACCCTCCCTCCCCCCCCCCCCCCCCCTGCCCCCCCCCCATTGATCACATCTACCCAAGTGATACTGATGGGTGGGCAGCAGGGGGAATGGCGGCTGGGTGGTGGCGGTGGGCCAGCTGGGCCACGGCCCAGTTGGTCCGGGGGGGGGGGCTTTATTTTTTTTTTTTATTATTATTTTCCTTTTCTGTTTTCTCTTTTATTTTTATTCCAAAAGACTTTTGTAAAATACGAGACTTGCTCCATTATTTACAGTGCATTATCTGTCACTGCTAGAAATTGGTTTGGGGTCCATAACTTTTTGTTTGGATTTTATTTAAATTGAAAAAGGATTGAATAGTGCTATGTTGCTGCTGTTTCAAGTTGTTCGAGTCCTTTCACAATTTCAACTAATGTTGCAATCATTTTTACAAATGCTATGGGAATATTTGCAACATGAGGCACATTTTGGTTTTCCAGTTTGAACAACTTTTATTTCCCACTTTAGTTTAAATCTGAATTTTGACTTAGGAGTTGAAATGCAATATGATGCTACTGATGATCATGCACTGTTAAACATGATGACTTGTCATTATCAAAAGGGTGATTACTGTAGTTAACCACCGGGGGTGTTACACGCTTCGTCAGGGCAACTCCGGCGGCCCACTCCGGCGAGAGCGCGGTCGCAGCCGCCAGGCGCGTGCTAAGAAGGTTCGTGAGCACGGCCGCAATCTGCGACCGCGCGGCCAAGGCAGCCCAAATGGCCGCTGTTGCGTCTCAGGTGGCGGCAGCAACATCTGCCTCGGGGATAGCAACTGGCGAGAGTGGCACAACAACTGTCCGTTCCATAGTGGCAGCCTTAGCCCTGATGGATGCCGCCCGCGATAATGGCGAGGCCACCAACGCCCAGCTCGTGGTGGTCACCGCACAAATCGAACGAAGCTTCTCCGACAACGGCCGGCAACCCACAGCCGAAGAGTTGGCAATCACCGAGAGCGTTCGAGCAGTCGTCCGTTCCTCCGCCGCATACCTTGCCACGACGGAGCCCGTCCAAGCCCAGATCGCGGACGACCACTGCTACTTCTTGCGCTTGCGTTGGTTTTTCCCTTGAAGAGGAAAGGGTGATGCAGCAAAGTAGAGATAAGTATTTCCCTCAGTTTGAGAACCAAGGTATCAATCCAGTAGGAGACAACACACAAATCAACGAGTACCTACACAAACAATCAAACAACTTGCACCCAACGTGATAAAGGGGTTGTCAATCCCTTCACGGTTATTTGCAAAAGTGAGACCTGATAGAGATAGATAAACGATAAAGTAAATATTTTTGGTATTTTTGTTTTATAGATCGGAATATAAAAGATTAAAAAATAGTAGATCAGAAACTTGTATGATGAAAAGTTGAAGATTATATGATGGAAAATAGACCCGGGGGCCATAGGTTTTACTAGAGGCTTCTCTCAAGATAGAAAATAATACGGTGGCTGAACAAATTGCTGCCGAGCAATTGATAGAAAAGCGAAAAGTTATGACGATATCTAAGGCAATGATCATGAATATAGCCATCACGTCCGTGTCAAATGGACCGAAACGATTCTGCATCTACTACTATTACTCCACACATCAACCGCTATCCAGCATGCATCTAGAGTATTAAGTTCATAAAGAACAGAGTAATGCATTAAGTAAGATGACATGATGTAGAGGAATTAACTCAAGCAATATGATGAAAACCCCATCTTTTTATCCTCGATGGCAACAATACAATAGTGCCTTGCTTCCCCTACTGTCACTGGGAAAGGACACCGCAAGATTGAACCCAAAGCTAAGCACTTCTCCCATTGCAAGAAAAACCAATCTAGTTGGCCAAACCAAACCGATAGTTTCAAGAGAATTACAAAGATATCAAATCATGCATATAAGAATTTAGAGAAAATTCAAATAATATTCATAGATAAGCTGATCATAAATTCACAATTCATCGGATCTCAGCAAACACACCGCAAAAAAGTATTAGATCGAATAGATCTCCAAGAACATCAAGGAGAACATGGTATTGAGAATCAAAGAGAGAGAAGAAGCCATCTAGCTAGTAGCTATGGACCCGTAGGTCTGTGGTAAACTACTCACGCTTCATCGGAAGGGCAATGGTCTTGATGTAGAAGCCCTCTGTGATCGAATCCCCCTCTGGCAGGGTGCCGGAAAAGGTCCCTAGATGGTATCTCACGGGTACAGAAGGTTGCGACGATGGAAAAGTCTTTTCGTGGATGCCCCTGTTGGTTTGGGGATATATGGGTATATATAGGCGAAAGAATTAGGTCAGGAGGTGCACCAGGGGCCCACAAGGGTGGGGGCACGCCCTCCGTCCTTGTGGCCACCTCGTGGATCCTCCGACTTCATCTCCAAGTCTCCTGGTTTCCTTCTGGTCCAAGAAAAATCATCGCGAAAGTTTTATTCCGTTTGGACTCCGTTTGGTATTCCTTTTCTACGAAACTCAAAAACAAGGAAAAAACAGAAACTGGCACCAGGCTGTAGGTTAATAGGCTAGTCCCAAAAATAATATAAAATAGCATATTAATGCATATAAAACATCCAAAACAGATAATGTAATAGCATGGAACAATCAAAAATTATAGATACGTTGGAGACGTATCAAGCATCCCCAAGCTTAATTCCTGCTTGTCCTCGAGTAGGTAAATGATAAAAACCGATTTTTTGATGTGGAATGCTACCTAACATATTTGTCCATGTAATTTTCTTTATTGTGGCATGAATGTTCAGATCCGTAAGATTCAGAACAAAAGTTTAATATTGACATAAAAACAATAATACTTCAAGCATACTAACAAGGCAATTATGTCTTCTCAAAATAACATGGCCAAAGAAAGCTTATCCCTACAAAATAATATAGCCTGGCTATGCTCCATCTTCATCACACAAAATATGCAAATCATGCACAACCCCGATGACAAGCCAAGCAATTGTTTCATACTTTTGATGTTCTCAAACTTTTTCAACTTTCACGCAATATATGAGCATGAGCCATGGACATAGACCTATAGGTGGAATAGAAGGTGGTTGTGGAGAAGACAAAAATAGGGAGATAGTCTCACATCAACTAGGCGTATCAACGGGCTATGGAGATGCCCATCAATAGATATCAATGTGAGTGAGTAGGGATTGCTATGCAATGGATGCACTAGAGCTATAAGTTTATGAAAGCTCAAAAAAGAAACTAAGTGGGTGTGCATCCAACTCGCTTGCTCACGAAGACCTAGGGCAATTTGAGGAAGCCCATCATTGGAATATACAAGCCTAGTTCTATAATGAAAAATTCCCACTAGTATATGAAAGTGACAACATAGGAGACTCTCTATCATGAAGATCACGGTGCTACTTTGAAGCACAAGTGTGGTAAAAGGATAGTAACATTGCCCCTTCTCTCTTTTCTCTCATTTTTTTATTTTGGCCTTGTCTCATTTTTTTGGCCTCTTTTTTTATTTTTCGTCTGGAGTCTCATCCCGACTTGTGGGGGAATCCTAGTCTCCATCATTCTTTCCTCACATGGGACAATGCACTAATAATGAAGATCATCACACTTTTATTTACTTACAACTCAAGAATTACAACTCGATTCTTAGAACAAAATATGACTCTATATGAATGCCTCCAACGGTGTACCGGGATGTGCAATGAATCAAGAGTGACATGTATGAAAGAATAATGAATGGTGGCTTTGCCACAAATACGATGTCAACTACATGATCATGCAAAGCAATATGAAAATGATGAAGCGTGTCATAATAAAACGGAATAGTGGAAAGTTGCATGGCAATATATCTCAGAATGGCTATGGAAATACCATAATAGGTAGGTATGGTGGCTGTTTTGAGGAAGGTATATGGTGGGTGTATGGTACCGGCGAAAGTTGCGCGGTACAAGAGAGGCTAGCAATGGTGGAAGGGTGAGAGTGCGTATAATCCATGGACTCAACATTAGTCATAAAGAACTCACATACTTATTGCAAAAATCTATTAGTTATTGAAACAAAGTACTACACGCATGCTCCTAGGGGGATAGATTGGTAGGAAAAGACCATCGCTCGTCCCTGACCGCCACTCATAAGGAAGACAATTAATAAATAAATCATGCTCCGACTTCATCACATAACGGTTCATCATACGTGCATGCTACGGGAATCACAAACCTTAACACAAGTATTTCTCAAATCCACAATTACTCACTAGCATGACTCTAATATCACCATCTTTATATCTCAAAACAATCATAAGGAATCAAACTTCTCATGGTATTCAATGCACTTTATATGAAAGTTTTAATTATATCCCTCTTGGATGCCTATCATATTAGGACTAAATTTATAACCAAAGAAAATTACCATGCTGTTTAAAACACTCTCAAAATAATATAAGTGAAGCATGAGAGTTCAATAATTTCTATAAAATAAAGCCACCGCCGTGCACTAAAAAGATATAAGTGAAGCTCTAGAGCAAAATTGCCAAGCTCAAAAGATATAAGTGAAGCACAAAGAGTGTTCTCATAAATCACGATTCATGTGTGTCCCTCTCAAAAGGTGTGTACAGCAAGGATGATTGTGGCAAAGTAAAAAGCAAAGACTCAAATTATACAAGACGCTCCAAAAAAAACACATATCATGTGGTGAATAAAAATATAGCCTCAAGTAAAGTTACCGATAGACGAAGACGAAAGAGTGGATGCCTTCCGGGGCATCCCCAAGCTTAGGCTCTTGGTTGTCCTTGAATATTACCTTGGGGTGCCTTGGGCATCCCCAAGATTAGGCTTTTTCCACTCCTTATTCCATAGTCCATCAAATCCTTACCCAAAACTTGAAAACTTCACAACACAAAACTCAACAGAAAATCTCATAAGCTCCGTTAGTATAAGAAAATAAATCACCACTTTGGTACTGTTGTGAACTCATTCTTTATTTATATTGGTGTAATATATACTGTATTCCAACTTTTCCTTGGTTCATACCCCCCGATACTACCCATAGATTCATCAAAATAAGCAAAGAACACATAGAAAACAGAATCTGTCAAAAACAGAACAGTCTGTAGTAATCAGAGAACTTAGAATACTTCTGTAACTCCAAAAATTCTTAAAAATTAGGAAAACCTGGGAAATTTGTGTACCAATCTTGTGCAAAAATAATCAGATCAAAAGAACACTTTTGTAAAAAAATGAAAGTTATTTTCCTGGGCACAAAAGTTTCTGTTTTTCAACAAGATCAAAACAACTATCACCGTAAGCCATCCCAAAGGTCTTACTTGGCACAAACACTAATTAAAACATAAAACCACATCTAACCAGAGGCTAGGTGAATTATTTATTGTAAAACAGAACCAAAAAACAGAAACAAAAATAAAATTGGGTTGCCTCCCAACAAGCGCTATTGTTTAACACACTTAGCTAGGCATAAAAACACGAATAGATCTAGGTATTGTCATGTTTGGTATGCAATCCATAAGTAGCTCTCATAATAGATTCATATGGCAATTTAATTTTCTTTCTTGTAAAGTGTTCCATGGCCTTCCTTAATGGAAATTGAAATCTAATGTTTCCTTCTTTCATATCAATAATTGCACCAATCGTTCTAAGGAAAGGTCTACCAAGAATAATAGGACATGTAGGATTGTAATCTATATCAAGAACAATGAAATCTACCGGCACATAATTCCTATTTGCAACAATAAGAATATCATTAATCCTTCCCATAGGTTTCTTAATAGTGGAATCCGCGAGATACAAATTTAAAAAACAATCATCAAATTCACGGAAACCTAACACATCACATAAAGTTTTTGGGATCGTGGAAGCACTAGCACCCAAATCACACAAAGCATAACACTCATAATCTTTAATATTAATCTTAATAGT
Organism: Thinopyrum elongatum; assembly: GCA_011799875.1. NCBI lineage: Eukaryota > Viridiplantae > Streptophyta > Magnoliopsida > Poales > Poaceae > Thinopyrum > Thinopyrum elongatum. Next base: position 640,878,698 of record CM022303.1, on the reverse strand, counting down.
ATGTTCCCACTCATCATAAAGTTTTCTAGGGATAGAAACTTCCAATTCAAGCTTTTCTTCAAAAGATTGCATCATAGCATCAACGAAATGTTTAGTAAATGCTTTGTTTTGATTATAAGCATGAGGAGAATTCAACATGGATTGCAACAAGGAAATACAATCTATTAAAGAACAATTATCATAATTAAATTTCTTGAAATCCAAAATATTGGGTTCATTGCTACTTAAAGTTTTGACCTCTCCAATCCCACTTTTATCAATTTTTGCAACAAGATCTAAAAACTCCGAATCATTGGGACGCCTTTTAACTAAAGTTGACTCATCTCTAGTCCAATCCTTATCAAGATTTATATTGGAAAACAAAGATTCAATAGGAGTCACATCAATCACTTTAAGATCTTCATCATTATTTTCACGAAAACTAGAAGAGCATGTTTTTACAAACCAATCTTTTTTAGCACACATCTTAGCGGTTCTTTCTTTGCACTCATCAATGGAAATTCTCATAGATTTGAGAGCCTCATTGATATCATGCTTGGGTGGAATAGATCTAAGTTTCAAAGAGTCAACATCAAGAGAAATTCTTTCCACGTTCCTAGCCAAATCATCAATCTTAAGCAATTTTTCTTCAATCAAAGCATTGAAATTCTTTTGCGAACTCATAAATTCTTTAACACTATTTTCAAAATCAGAGGGCATCTTATTATAATTTCCATAAGAATTGTTGTAGGAATTACCATAATTATTAGAGGAATTACTAGGAAACGGCCTAGGATTGAAATTGCCTCTATATGCGTTATTACCAAAATTGTTCCTACCAACAAAATTCACATTTATAGATTCATTATTATTTTCAATCAAAGTGGACAAAGGCATATCATTAGGATCCAAAGAAGCACTCTTGCTAGCAAATAATTTCATAAGTTCATCCATCTTTCCACTCAAAACATTAATCTCTTCAATCGCATTCACTTTTTTATAAGTGGAGGATCCCTCGGTATGCCATTGAGAATAATTAACCATAATATTATCTAGAAGTTTAGTAGCTTCTCCTAGAGTAATTTCCATAAAAGTGCCTCCCGCAGCCAAATCTAAAAGATTTCTAGAAGCAAAATTCAATCCAGCATAAAAAATTTGTATAATCATCCACAAATTCAAACCATGAGTAGGGCTATTTCGTATCATCAATTTCATTCTCTCCCAAGATTGCGCAAGATGCTCATAATCATGTTGCTTAAAATTCATAATATCGTTCCGAAGGGAGATGATCTTAGCGGGAGGAAAATACTTGGAAATAAAAGCATCTTTACACTTATTCCATGAATCAATACTATTTTTAGGCAAAGATGAAAACCAAGTTTTAGCACGATCTCGTAGTGAGAACAGAAATAGCTTCAATTTAACAATATCATTATCCACATCTTTTTTCTTTTGCATATCACACAAATCAATGAAATTGTTTAGATGGGATGCGGCATCTTCACTAGGAAGGCCAGAAAATTGATCTTTCATAAAAAGATTCAACAAAGCGGCATTAATTTCACAAGATTCCGCACTAGTGGCAGGAGCAATCGGAGTACTAATAAAATCATTGTTATTAGTGTTGGAAAAATCACACAATTTGGTATTCTCTTGAGCCATCATGACAAAGCAAGAAATCCAACACACGAGCACACAAAAAGCAAACAAAGATGACGAACGGAAGAAGGGCGAATAAAAAGGCAAATCTTTTCAAAAATCATTTTAGAAGTGGGGGAGGGGAAAACGAGAGGCGAATGGCGAATAATGTAATGCAAGAGATGAGAGTTTATGATGGGTACTTGGTATGTCTTGACTTGGCCTAGATCTCCCCGGCAACGGCGCCAGAAATTCTTACTGCTACTTCTTGAGCTTGCGTTGGTTTTTCCCTTGAAGAGGAAAGGGTGATGCAGCAAAGTAGAGATAAGTATTTCCCTTAGTTTGAGAACCAAGGTATCAATCCAGTAGGAGACAACGCACAAATCACCGAATACGTGCACAAACAATCAAACAACTTGCACCCAACGCGATAAAGGGGTTATCAATCCCTTCACGGTTATTTGCAAAAGAGAGATCTGATAGAGATAGATAAACGATAAATTAAATATTTTTGGTATTTTTGTTTTATAGATCGGAAAGTAAAAGATTGCAAAATAGTAGATCAGAAACTTGTATGATGAAAAGTAGAAATTATATGATGGAAAATAGACCCGGGGGCCATAGGTTTCACTAGAGGCTTCTCTCATGATAGAAAATAATACGGTGGGTGAACAAATTACTGCCAAGCAATTGATAGAAAAACGCAAAGTTATGACGACTAGCCGTCAACCCGTGGGTTGCACAGGCTAGTTTAAATTCAAAGAAGACATAAATAGTAGAAGTATTACCAATTAACCAACACTATGCTTTTCGAAATTATTATCACCAAAAATATAATAGTTCTCCATGGGTGTGAAAGGATAAAAATGTTTAAATTCATTGTTTTTTTCCTAAGGATTCATTGAACTTTTTTAACTCTGTCATACACCTCATATTTTCTCATTCATAATTTTTCATCGTATAACATGACTTTTGTATACATATTTCTTGCATCGGCAGATACACGAACATGCAAAACTAAAATAAATGGCACATGTATGTGAGCTATGAGATAAGAATCATGGTCTATTAATATTTTCTAAAAATAAAAAGGAAAAACATGCAGACACCTCATATCGTCGTACTCTATTTGGCCCGAATTACTCCTCTCCACTCCGAAAATTTTGGTTTCCCCAAATGCATTAGTGTTCGGGAACTTAGTGTACTCCCCTCTACTACAATTAGGAATGTTTGCAAGAACTTAGACCTTAGGACACATTGGTTCAACAATCTGAACTATAAGGTTACCACTGCCTCATGGCGGGACTACCTCTCTTCACCGTTGTCTTGATCTTGTATATTTCTCAACCTGAAATGGTTGCCTCGAGTAATGTATATTCAAGTGCAGATGTTGTCCCTCCTGGTCATTCCTCAAAAAAGAACATGAATCTTCTCCGCCTACCAGTTAAGGACATTACATTTTATTAAGCAACAACTTTGAATGTAAGAATATTGAAAAAAAAACACAATCGAGCGAACATATTATAGTATTTACTGATGTCACTACGTAATAGACATAAGAAGGTATTTGTTCCAATTCTCATACCTTATCAGAATCTTACTGAAAGAACCCTTACAGTAGGAATTGAAGATTATGATGAGGTGATGGTATGATGTACTAAATCGATGTGATTTAGTTTGACACGTGAATTGCTATATGAGTATGGTGACCTTCTGAGGTTACTATGGAATCAAATATGCAACTCCCAGCCAACACGATTCAGTTTGGTCCATGAATCACTATGCATGCTAACATTATTGCGTTTACTCGAAAATCCTATTTCAAACCCACTAGTATTTTCCAACAGTGCAACCCACCAGGTGACATATGAACAATATAATCACTCCATCCAACAACAAAAGAAAATATATATAATATAATGTTAATTAACTACTGTATGGAGGTCACAGCACATTGGATGTGTAGAAATAGAAACATACATTATCACATTACCTACTATGCATACTGTTCATCTACTTTGTTGCTGGCTTCTTCTCGTCCCTCACTTGCCAATGACATTGTTAGCCACACTTGCCCTGTTGTCATCTGGCACATTCAAAGGAAGCAAAGTCAAGACCTTTTTCTTTTCACGTAACAGGGATATTAGTTTGTCATCACTTCTTCACAATCTGATAAAAAGTAGTCTTCTCAAGCTGCTACAACAAAGCCTTCATGCAGTGGCTAGTCAAATGGATTTGCAACAATGAAGGTCTCGTTTGGGCAGCATAAATGGGTATACTATACATATGTATATGTCTTCGTATGTACAACAATCTTGTTTGCACACGAAAAGTAAAGTTATGTGGTCCGAATATATAATATTTTGATGACATCAACTGTATAGAAAAATCAGAACATTCATTCATGTTGTAGTCATGTGCTCACGGCCCTAACTAAATGTTGTCACAGTACTACCTGTCATTTGGCCCTTGATTTCGGATTAATCTGTATGTTGTTGTGTTTCTCTCTTTCTCTTGCAGCCTTAGTAAAAATTGCTTACATCGTTATATTTTCGAGGGTCTTCAATTTATTTTTAACTGTTGTGGGCCTGCTAAAACTGTATCGAGTTGTGCTAGCCGGATGGTGCTGCATGCATAGTGATTAAGGGCTCATGGATGCATGCAGACGGCTCGCTCGCCCCCTCTCTACATCTGCTAATTAATTGGGGATATCCAATGATATGTGAATTCTGTTTCACAAATTATGACTTGATATTTTTTTTAAAGGCTGTGTTGCTGTTTACTGGAGAGACATATCAATCAGATGCATATGGAGGTATTATCATCACTGAAAGAAAAGAAGATGAATCACTAATCTTTGATAGGCAGAAAAACAACTCATGTTCAGGCCATGCACAACACTATGGTATGTGTAGCCTCAACTTGTCAGTAATTTTGGAAAAGTTATAGGATCGGCACTGCTTTTATCCAGTCCTTCAACATAAGTGACATGCATGCAAAGCTTTCTGCTTGATCTGTATGCACAACAATTTGGCTAGCAGCAGCACTGCGAACACGAACATTTAGTCTGTGTGCATGGGTTTCATTTGGAAAATCAAGGTGATGGTGGCGCACTTATATGGATCCAGAATAGATATGCAAAAAATATATTTTTCGTAAGCAAATCACAATTCGAGATTTGAGAGAAGAAAACTCAAAGTGGTCAGTCGTTCTCTTTTGCCACATGACATGACACTGTCGTCAAAATCCATAACGGTGGAACCCTGGGTCTGATTCCTCTCTGCGTACATTAGAAAAAAAATAGGAACCGAGGAACTACCTGCAGTGAGGACAAGCTATGTACAACAATCTAGTTTGCACACGAAAAGTAATGTTATCTGGTCCGAATATATAATATTTTGATGAAATCAACTGTATAGAAAAATCAGAACATTCATTCATGTTATAGTCATGTGCTCACGGCCCTAACTAAACGTTGTCATAGTACTACATGTCGTTGTGTGCCGGAGAGTGTGCTGGAGAGTCCTGCATATGCCAATTAGCTAGAACCGTGTTTGTCAGACCTAGGATAGTGTGCGAGAGAGTCCTGCATATGCCAATCAGCTGGGCGTTCTGCTATGATGCCGAGGGAGAAGGCGCAAGTCTTTCCAATCGTTTACACCGGGAGATTACAGGCAAAAGGAAAAGACGGCGCTCAGATTTAATCACCGAGTACTGTTAGAATCACCTATAGAGAAGCAACAATTACAGGGATCAAACTGAACGCACGAAGGAGATGATGCAGGAGGAAAAGATAAGGAAGATGGCTACTGCAAGGAGACCTGCTGGGTAGACATGAGGAAGGGATGCGTATGTGATGGAGGAATCTGCGGGGAGCAGATCATCAATTTATCCAATCGTCCTATATAGAGATTGTTTCTAATTAGAGGAAGATTAGATAGATTTTTTCCTTCTTTCTATTTTTCATTACGGAAGGAGACAACAGCTGGAGTATGTACAAATTAGATCGAGGTTTTTTTCAAAATAAATAAAGATTGGACTAATTAGAGGAGAAATAAACGATGGATTAATGGTAGGATCGTGTCTTAAGTTGAAATTTTCTTTTGAGGGGTAGGATCGTGTCTTAGGTGGATTCTATTTTTACAACTGATAAGCAATCGTGGACCTTGGAGTGATTACTTTCCAAAAAAAATGAACCGAGAATTAGATGGATCAATCTACACCGTAATAATTCGGTCCCATCAGATTAACGGCTCATAAATTCTAATTAATGTGGTAATAAGTGCCTAATTAGTATAGGTATAGATATCTAAGGCAATGATCATGAATATAGGCATCACGTCCGTGTCAAGTAGACCAAAATGATTCTGCATCTACTACTATTACTCCACACATCGACTGCTATCCAGCATGCATCTAGAGTATTAAGTTCAAAAAGAACGGAGAAATGCATTAAGTAAGATGACATGATGTAGAGGAATTAACTCAAGCAATATGATGAAAACCCCATCTTTTTATCCTCGATCGCAACAATACAATATGTGCCTTGCTGCCCCTACTGTCACTGGGAAAGGACACCGCAAGATTGAACCCAAAGCTAAGCACTTCTCCCATTGCAAGAAAAACCAATCTAGTTGGCCAAACCAAACCGATAGTTCGAATAGAATTACAAAGATATCAAATCATGCATATAAGAATTCTGAGAAGATTCAAATAATATTCATAGATAAGCTGATCATAAATCCACAATTCATCGGATCTCGGTAAACACACCGCAAAAAAGTATTACATCGAATAGATCTCCAAGAACATCAAGGAGAACATGGTATTGAGAATAAAAGAGAGAGAAGAAGCCATCTAGCTACTAGCTATGGACCCGTAGGTCTATGGTAAACTACTCATGCTTCATCGTAAGGGCAATGGTGTTGATGTAGAAGCCCTCCGTGATCGAATCCCCCTCTGGCAGGGTGCCGGAAAAGGTCCCTAGATGGGATCTCACGGGTACAGAAGGTTGCGGGGGTGGAAAAGTCTTTTCGTCAATGCCTCTGTTGGTTTGGGGATATATGGGTATATATAGGCAAAAGAATTAGGTCAGTAGGTGCACGAGGGGCCCACAAGAGTGGGGGCGCACCCTACACCCCTGGGCGCGACCTCCGTCCTTGTGGCCACCTCGTGGCTCCTCCAACTTCATCTCCAAGTCTCCTGGTTTCCTTCTGGTCCAAGAAAAATCATCGCGAAAGCTTTATTCCGTTTGGTATTCCTTTTCTGCGAAACTCCAAAACAAGGAATAACAGAAACTGGCACTGGGCTCTAGGTTAATAGGCTAGTCCCAAAAATAATATAAAATAGCATATTAATGCATATAAAACATCCAAAACATATAATATAATAGCATGGAACAATAAAAAATTATAGATACGTTGGAGACGTATCACCCACGCCCAGCTAGTGGCGGCCTTTTCCAAAGAGATGGCGGACGCAGATGGCGAGATGCTTACTGAGTATGGTGCGATGGACGCCATGGAGACCCTTCCCCAGGAGACTGTCGGGCGGGAGCTGGACATGCAGGAGGCGGCGGTGATCGACGAGCACCAGCCGTAGTGGTACTCTTTGTTTTGTTTAATTAAGAGCACCGGTCTTTAATTTGTTAGAGGAATGTTTAGGTCAGCTAGCTCTGCTTAATTGCTGAACTTGCTCGATTAAGAAGTGTGGGTGTGCTGTAGTCTCCTTTGTGTACCCAAATTATGCAATGACGTGGATGACCACTGTAACCAGGGAAATTCGAACCAAAATTTTTGACGTTCAAACTCATCACACACGGGTTAAGCTATCTGATTCGTTTGTGATGTTCACATATCATACATAGTTCTGAATAAGGGACCGTGCCTGATGACACTTTGCGCGCCAGTTTTTTCGCTGCACCGATCCAAACTTTTCGGCTTCCGCGGAAATATCTACCTCCCCGCCCCCTTCCCCTTACCAAAAGCCACATTTCCCCTGTTTCCGCCTTCCTTTCCAAGTTGAAACCTTCACTCCTTGCTTGCAGCGCCGCCTCCTCGCCGGTGACCCTCCTTCATGCTGCTCGGCCTTGTCTAATCATGCTTGGTTTGAATAAATGGGTTTTCCATGTGGCTCGAATTAATCTGGTGAATCTGCAATGTTCTTATTTTTCATCAACATATTTTACTGATAGCATGCGAACCCTGACTTAACCTGATCACTAACTACCTTATATGTGTTGCAGGGAAACAATGGGAGGCACTGAGGTTTACAATCGAGGTTTGCACATGCATGGTCCTTTGTCTAATAGCACATTATTGTGCAATTGCAGGAACCATTCTAATATTTAGGTTTTTAACAATTTGGTCTTGCACATGTAGGTCCTGCTGTCAGAGGTTTTGACCCACTGTTTGACCCTTTTTGCATATGGGGAAATGAGTTGTCCATGAATATCAGTCAAGTCAAGAAACTCAAAAAGATTGTTAGGATAAAGAAATTAGCAACAAAAAACAACAAGATCTTTGTCTGCACAATGAAGAAGACATCAGTTCACTATAGGATGGTACTAACTATTATACCTTGCCTTTTTTTTATTCCTTTGCCCCATTTCCAATTTAGAGAAGATATTTATGCACATCCTTGTTTTCAGGCCTTTCCAAAGTAGTTCACTGATGATTACCTCTCAAACCAACTGTATGGTCAGGAGGCGAGGAAGGTATTCATACAACACCCACGGTTCAATATTGAAGTGTTCCTAAAGAGGACGAAGGATGGACAGTCAATCATCCACAGGCACTGGCCTAAAGTTGCAAAGACCTTCAACATCAATGAAGGCTCAATATTCGCCTTCCGCTTTAGCAGTTTTCCAGATGAGATTCATCTATCTATGTACCATCTATGATGCTAATTTCGAAAGGTTATAGATGTTGCATGTGAAACTTTGGGCTGGTGCAGTTGTATAATGCGTTAGCTGAGTGCTGAAGCTATATGATGTTGTACTCTGATGTATTTCAATTATGAAATCCTGCTTCCTTAATATGGAAATGAAATATATTGTGTGCTTAATATGAAATGCCAATTAGATTAATAAATGGATTATTAATAATAGGGCAATTAGCCTGCTAATGGCCAATTAGCCTACTAATTGGGTTTTTCTATTGCAAACGGTTATTGAGAAAACACCGTGGGCGATGACCTCAGGCAACGCACACAGTTTCTAGGAATAAACTGTGTTGGATCAATGAAAAATCACACAGGACATCCTCTTGAAAAATGTTTGCGTTAGGCCACCTTGCGCAAACGCTTACCACATAAAAAGCGTGTGTGATGGACAGCCTATGCCACACAGTTTCTTCTATGCACCGTGTGTGATGCATTCAATAACGCAAACGATAAAATTGTTAATATCGTGTGCAATGGCAACGCTATCACAAACGATTCAATGGGGAAAATTTTGTGTGATGTACCTGCGAACGGAAATGTTTTTCTTGGATTGACTGTGTGGGATGTATATACGAACGGAAACGTACTTCTTGGTTTGACTGTGTGGGACGTACATACTAACGGAAACGTATTCCTTGGATTGACTGTGTGGAATGTACATACGAACGGAAAGGTTTAGCCAGGACTGACTGTGTGGGATATACTTACGACCGGAAATGATTTGGCCTATATAATTGTATTTTTTTAGCACAACTGTACGTATAATCGTATTTCATCGCTTGCCCGTCGCAAAAGACCTCATTTTATTGAGCATGTGTGCCAGGAGGGCCTATCCCCGACGGTTACTGGGTAGTGTGGGAAGGACACCCCAGTCGCAGTCACTCAGTAGGCGACGGTTCAAAACACCATCGTGGAAAGGGGTTAAAAACAGTTTGTATAGCACCTCGCTGTACCAGTGCACATTCTTGTCTTTGTTTCTCTGGTAGAAATCTTCGGGCACTCTTTGAGGTTCTTTGTGTTGGATTGAGTATTATGAATCTGAAATTGTTTGATGCATATCGTATAATCAACTCACGGATACTCGCAGTGACATTGGAGTATCTAGGTGACTTTAGAGTTGGTTGATGTGTATCATCCGGTGTTATTTTAGTACAAACTCTTGGTTAGATCGATCGGAAAGAATAGCTTGGTGTTATTTAAGTACGAACTCTAGGATAGATTGATCGGAAAGAATAGCTTTGAGGTGGTTTCGTACCCTACAATCAATTTCGTTTTATGTTCTCTGCTAGATAGGAACTTTGGAGTGATTCTTCATCGCACGTTGAGGGATGGTTATATGATCCAATTATATTAGCATTGTTGAGAGATTGCACTAGCGAAAGTACAGACCCTAGGCCTCATTTTCAAGCATTGCAATACCGTTTGTGCTCCGTTTTATCAATTACTACCTTGCTGCTTTTTTTACTGTTATTATTACAAAAATCAATATCTACTATCATTACTACACTTGTATCACCATCTCTTCACCGAACTAGTGCACCTATACAATTTACCATTGTATTTGGTGTGTTGGGGACACAAGAGACTTTTTATTATTTGGTTGGAGGGTTGCTTGAGAGAGACCATCTTCATCCTACACCTCCCACGGATAGATAAACCTTAGGTCATCCATTTGAGGGAAAATTGCTACTGTCCTACAAAACTCTGCGCTTGGAGGCCCAACACGTGTCTACAAGAATAAAGTTGCGTAGTAGACATCAGGTATCAATCTAGTAGGAGAACCAAGCAACACTATGTAAATGGTACCTGCACACAAAGAACAAATACTTGCAACCCGACGCTTATGAGGGGTTGTCAATCCCTCTACGGGTAACAGCGCCAGATATTGTCAAGTTGACGGGATAAAAATTGTGTAGATTGGATAAATAGATCTCAATAAAACGCGAAATAAAAAAGTGTAGCAATGTACTTTTGGGTTTTTGGAATAATAGATCTAAAAATAAAAGAGAATAAAAATAGATATCAAAGCAAATATGATAAAGAATAGACCCGGGGGCCGTAGATTTCACTAGTGGCTTCTCTCAAGAAAATAGCGCACAGTGGGTAAACAAATTACTGTTGGGCAATTGATAGAACATCGAATAATTATGATGATATCCAGGCAGTGATGATTATATAGGCATCACGTCCAAGATTAGTAGACCGACTCCTGCCTGCATCTACTACTATTACTCCACACATCGACCGCTATCCAGCGTGCTTCTAGTGTATTAAGTTCATGGAGAAACGGAGTAATGCAATTAGAACGATGACATGATGTAGACGAGATCTATTCATGTAGGAATAGCCCCCATCTAGTTATCCTTAATAGCAACGATACATGCGTGTCTTGCTGCCCCTTCTGTCACTGGGAAAGAACACCGCACAATCGAACCCATCACAAAGCTCCTCTTCCCATGGGAAGAAAAATGGATCTAGTTGGCCTAACTAAACCAAAGATTCGAAGAAAAATACAAGGCTATAAGTAATCATGCATATAAGAGATCAAATAAAACTCAAATAACTTCCATGGATATATATCTGATCATAAACTCAAAGTTCATCGGATCCCAACATACACACCGCAAAAAGAGATACATCAAATAGATCTCCAAGAGACAATTGTATTGAGAATCAAAAAGAGAGAAGAAGCCATCGAGCTACTGCCTATGGAACCTTAGGTCTATGATGAAATACTCACGCATCATCGGAGAGGCACCATTCAGGATGATGAACCTCTCCGTGATGGAGAATAGATTGGACCTCGTGGTTCTGGAACTTGTGGCGGCTGGAATTGTGTTTCGTCGACTCCCCTAGGGTTTCTGGAATATTTGGGTATTTATAGGGCGAAGAGGCGGTGCGGGAGGTCACCGACATGGGCACAACCCACCTGGGCGCTCCCAAGTGTCTTGTGCTCATGTCGGGCCCCCTCTCCGGTACTTCTCTGGCGCATCTTTTGTCTTCTGGTCCAAAAAAATTCTCCAAAAAGTTTTGCTACGTTTGGACTCCGTTTGGTACTGATATTCCGCGATGTAAAAAACAAGGAAAAACAACAACTGGCACCGGGCACTATGTAAAGTTGCTATAAAATGATTGTAAAACATCCAAGAATGATAATATAACAGCATGGAACAATCAAAAATTATAGATGTGCTGGAGACGTATCAGGGGGTGCGCCTCCCTGGCTTGTGGGCCCCTCGGAGGTCCTCCAACCCTAATTCCAGCACTATAAATCCACAAATATCCCCCCTATACCAGAAGCGTTCACAAAAATACTTTTTCGCCGCCACAAGCTTCTGTTCTCGTGAGATCCCATCTTGGGGCCTTTTTCGGCGATCTTCCGGAGGGGGATTTGATCACGGAGGGCTTCTACATCAACCTTGCTGCCCTATCGATGATGTGTGAGTAGTTTACCACAGACCTACAGGGCTACTACATCTTCTCTCTCTTTGATCTTCAATACCAAGTTCTCCTCGATGTTCTTGGAGTTCTATCCGATGTAATCTTCTTTTGCGGTGTGTTTGTTGAGATCTGATGAATTGTGGGTTTATGATTAGATTATCTATGAATATTATTTGAATCTTCCCTGAACTCTTTTATGCATGATTTAAATAGCTTTGTATTTCTCTTTGATCTATTGATTTGGTTTGGCCAACTAGATTGATCTATCTTGCAATGGGAGAGGTGCTATGTGATGGGTTCAATCTTGCGGTGTCCTCACCTAGTGACATAGTAGGGGTAGCGAGGCACGCATTGTATTGTTGCCATTAAGGATAAAAAGATGGGGTTTATATCATATTGCTTGAGTTTATCCCTCTACATCATGTCATCTTGCTTAAGGCGTTACTTCGTTCTTATGAACTTAATACTCTAGATGCATGCTGGATAGCGGTCGATTTGTGGAGTAATAGTAGTAGATGCAAGCAGGAGCCGGTCTAATTGTCACGGATGTGATGCCTATATTCATGATCATTGCCTTAGATATTGTCATAACTATGGGCTTTTCTATCAATTGCTCAACAGTAATTTGTTTACCCACCGTATGCTTTATTCAAGAGAGAAGCCTCTAGTGAAACCTATGGCCCCCGGGTCTATTTTCCATCATATACTTTCTGATCTATAAAACCTAAAACCCAAAAATACATTGCTGCAATTTATTTATATTTACTTTATTTTACCTTTCAGTTATCTTTTATATCTATATCTATTAGATCTCATCCTTGCAAGTGACCATGAAGGGATTGACAACCCCTTTATCGCGTTGGGTGTAAGTATTTGATTGTTTGTGCAGGTGCAGATATTGGAGACTTGCTTGTGCCTCCTATTGGATTGATACCTTGGTTCTCAACTCAAGGAAATACTTATCTCTACTTTGCTGCATCACCCTTTCCTCTTCAAGGGAAAAACGAACGCAATCTGAAGAAGTTGCAGTCCCTTGCTCCATTGGATCCGCCGCCGCCGCCTCCTCTGCCACATAAGGCGCCGCCCCTCCTTCCACCAACCATGGTTCCATGAAACTTCCTGTCACCACCGCTCTTCTCGCCGCCGCCGCCGGATGGCCACCTCGGTGTCATGATTTCACCGTCACAATTTTGAGAGGGGAAGGGGAAACAGAGAGCTAGGGATTTGGAAAGGGAAACGAGAAAGGGGAAAGAGTGAGGTCAACCTGGCCAAATGGGCCGGTTTAGCCGTGCTGGCATGATAGGCTGCGTGTCGGGCCCGTCACATGGTTAGATGGGTCGTGCCTGGCACGAGCCATGGGTGGCAGGAAGCCATCATCAATTTCTCTCAAAATAGAGAGGAAGCCACCATCATGATGACTAAAAAAAGCCAGGGATACCGTGATATAGCCAACGAGCGCTTTGTTTTTAAAATGTGTGAAAGATTACGTTTCGACTCGATATATTTTCTTCTATTAAAGATTACTTAGGATAACACTCGAAGTTATTTAGTGAAGCAATTATGAACTGGTTAGCAATTGGAACAAAGCTGATGAAGGCATATGAAGGTGTGGAAGAGATAAAGCAACAGAAGAAAAAGCTAGAGTATGTCATTGCATATTAGCTTTAGGATCGGGAGGCCAACAAGATTAAGATCAGGAAAATCGAAGAAGTGTGTGAGGAGTAAAAGTAATTTGCTGAATATTATGTGGTAGCATCGAAGCATAAGTTGTGCTTGAGTAAAACATTAAGCAAGAACAAATGTTAACTGAAGCAAAAAAAATATTGCTACCAGCATATTGTCTCACAGCATTACACATACACATGTATGGGTAAGCAACCAAAAGTCGACACAATATTCGAGATGACCTGTTTATTACATAAATTATAGAAACCCTAACATATTCATGGCGTGGAAACCTGCTTCTGGACTAAATCTAAACCACTAAAACTTCAATCTTGCATGATCTATGAAGTCTTCACGCACGGCTTTTCTTTGCGATGATGCGAATTTTGTTTTTCAGACATTCCGGCGTGTTGGAAGGTGACAAAATCATCTCGGCAATGAAACGTCTTCTCCTAGCGTTAACGGTGGCCTGCAAATGTTGACATAATGTTTACATGAACATAAGTTGCTACAAGACCATAGTACCAAGTGTACAAACATATATAACAACCAACCTAGGAAAAATGGCGGGTCATTCGGTCCCCATCCCAATGTTCCAGACATTGCATCACAAAAAGGCCACAAGAGTTCCTGGTCTATATGCAAACATTAGTCGTGGGCAATACGAACATGTGTATCATTATTAGAATATGATGTACCATTAACTCACATGTCCTCTTGTTGTGTCATGTCGTCCTCATTGATAGGTCACTTACTCACGTCTAGATATTTCCCTGGTGTAATAAGATTTTCCTCTCGCATATCGTGTGCTATAGCGAGATGCTACAAAGAGGGAAGTGTTAATGAAAACCCATACAACAATATGTACGAACAATGCTATCAATCTTGGTGAGAGTACCAGTGCTTTAACAGTCTTCAAAGTGTGCTCCAGAGGATAGAGGGAATCCATAACTCGGAATTCTTGCTTGACCATTGATACGTCTCCAACGTATCTATAATTTTTTATTATTCCATGCTATTATATTATCTGTTTTGGATGTTTTATATGCATTAATATGCTATTTTATATTATTTTTGGGACTAACTTATTAACCTAGAGCCTAGTGCCAGTTTCTGTTTTTTTTCCTTGTTTTTGAGTTTTACAGAAAAGGAATACCAAACGAAATAAAACTTGCGTGATGATTTTTCTTGGACCAAAAGACAAACGTAGGACTTGGAGATGAAGTCAGAGGAGTCCCAAGGAGGCCACAAGCCTCAGGGGCACGCCCTGAGAGCTTGTGGGCCCCTCGGAGCTCCTCCAACCTAATTCTTGGCCTATAAATTCAGAAATATTCCCAAACGACCTGAAGCATCCACCAAAATACTTTTCCGCCGCCGCAACCTTCTGTACCCATGAGATCCCATGTTGGGGCATTTTCTGGCATCCTGCGGGAGGGGGATTCGATCATGGAGGGCTTCTACATCAACTCTATTGCCCTTCCGATGAAGTGTGAGTAGTTTACCACAGACCTACAGGTCCATATCTAGTAGCTAGATGGCTTCTTCTCTATCTTTTATATTCAATACAATGTTCTCCTCGATGTTCTTGGAGGTCTATCCGATGTAATATTCTTTTGCGGTGTGTTTGTCGAGATCCGATGAATTGTGGATTTATGATCAGATTATCTATAAATAATATTTGAATCTTCTCTGAATTCTTATATGCATGATTTGATATCTTTGTATTTCTCTTCGAATTATCGGTTTGGTTTGGCCAACTAGATTGGTTCTTCTTGCAATGGGAGAGGTGCTTAGTTTTGGGTTCAATCTTGCGTTGTCCTCACCCAGTGACAAAGTAGGGGTAGCGAGGCACGTATTGTATTGTTGCCATCAAGTGTAAAAAGATGGGGTTTTCATCATATTGCTTGAGTTTATCCCTCTACATCATGTCATCTTACTTAAGGCGTTACTCTGTTCTTTTGAACTTAATACTCTAGATGCATGCTGGATAGCGGTCAATGTGTGGAGTAATAGTAGTAGATGCAGGCAGGAGTCGGTCTACTTGACACGGACGTAACTTTGCGCTTGGATATGGTCATAACTTTGCGCTTTTCTATCAATTGCTCGATAGTAATTTGTTCACCCACCGTATTATTTTCTTTCAAGAGAGAAGCCTCTAGTGAAACCTATGGCCCCCGGGTTTATTTTCCATCATATATTTTCTGATCTATAAACCAAAAATACCTTGCTGCAATTTATTGTTTTTTACTTTGTTTTATGTTTTAGAAATCTTTTATATCTATCTCTATCAGATCTCATCCTTGCAAGTGACCGTGAAGGGATTGACAACCCCTTTATCGCGTTGGGTGCAAGTGTTTGATTGTATGTGCAGGTGCATAGATTGGAGACTTGCTTGTACCTCCTACTAGATTGATACCTTGGTTCTCAAACTGAGGGAAATACTTATCTCTACTTTGCTGCATCACCCTTTCCTCTTCAAGGGAAAAACCAACGCAAGCTCAAGAAGTAGCAGGAAGAATTTCTGGCGCCGTTGCCGGGGAGGTTCTACATCAAGCCTACCAAGTACCCACCATAAACTCTCATCTCTTGCATTACATTATTTGCCATTCGCCTCTCATTTTCCTCTCCCCCACTTCTAAAACGATTTCATAAAAACACAAAAAGACTTGCCTTTTTATTCGCCCTTCTTCCGTTCGTCTTTTCGTTTGCTTTTTGGTTGCTCATTTGCTAGATCAGTTTGTTGCCATCATGTCTAAATCTGAAGAGGTTATCATTGAAAATTTTGAGGATCTTGCGAGGGGGAATCTAGAGGAAAAACTTGGATCTTGTTCTTTAGATCGTGAAACTGAAACTCCCCCTAATTATAAGGCAAAAACTTTTCATGTGGGAGACGGTAATATTATTGGGAAAAGGTTATTCAAGAATTCTTTGATTGTACGGGAACTTTTCCTTTTAATAAGAGATCTATCCTTCTTGATACAAATTGTTATGCGGATGCCATTTTCATGCTTATTGATAAACTAGAAAGAAAATTTGTGCACATCCATCCTGCTTTGCAAAAGGTGTTTTATGCACTTCCCAATATTCATCATCCTAAGGCTAAAAAGACTGGCACTATCACCCTTATGTGGGAATTTGATTTTATAATACGAGAGGCTAGGGAGATTTTTGTTTTCTACAATAAAGATATTGAACATCCTCCGATTGAAGAAATTCTCCATGATATAGAAACTTTGCGTAGTTTGGAATCTAGAGATTATCAGTCTTACAGTAACAATCTTAAGAGGAGAGTTCCCTATTCAGAAATTACTCAAACCCTTTACCTTGAGACTTATGATAAATTTGATTGGATAACTAGTGGAATTTATGTTGGATTTAATGATGATTGGTTGGAAGAGATGACTAGGGAACCCATTAAAACGAGATGCGTATTTTATATGATGATATATATGGTGATGATCCAGACTACGGGTTTATGAATGTCAAAATCACCAATCAGAGTCCTTTTCAAGAATTAAGTTCACCTACTAGAAGGTAAAGAAAAGAAAAGAGAGATTTGCTAAGAAAAGTTTTGGGAGATTTGATTAAAAAGGAGTTGCATGACAATACCTAGATTGTAACATCCCAAAATTCTAAATTTTGGAATGTTATATTAAATAAATAGTTTTGATTGATTATTTGTTTGTTGTGTGATTGATTGTGTGAAATTGAGTGGAATTTGAAAAATTTTGAAAGTTGAGTGAGAGGGAATGAAATGACTTTCCCAAACTTTCATCCTTGCATTTTGGTCCTCATGAATTCAAATTCATTTCATCACAAAAACCCTAGAGTGAAGATGATATGACTTCTTCCATTTAATAAATGAAAAGGGTTTTGAAAAGATTTGAATTCCATTTGGAATATTTCAAATTCGGAAACTTTATGCAACTCAATGATTTTCACGAGAGAAGATAAAATGACTTCTTCAATTATATGAAATATGAGTTGGAAGTTACAAAGAATCAAATTGAAAGTCATTTGGAAGTATTTTGAAAACCCCTTTCAATTTGGAGTTATTTGGATTTTATTCAAATTATTTTCTCAAAGAATAAAATACATGGAAAATAGAGTAAACTGATTCCCTACAGTAGAAAAGTGGAGAAAAATAAATTTGAAATCATTTTGGTATTTTAAAAATGACTTTTATTGGGTTTATTTGCAACAGTAGCACTGTTTGCCTTATTTGAATTTTTGTTGATTTTATTTGGACTTGAAAAATAGTCCATGTTTTAGGACTTCTTTTTATGAACATTTTGATATATTATATGTCTATATATCATTTTTATTATTTTGTGTTTATTTTTTTTATCCTCTACCAAAAAAAAGAAAAGAGAAAACCCTAGCTGATCTAACCTAGCGCCGCAACCCACTAGGCCAGCAGGCCGGCCCATGGCCACCTCCCCACGGCCTCGCTCCAGCCGCCACTTCGCCTTGGTCGCCCGCTCGCTTCCCTCGCTCCCGCGCCCACTAACGCCTGGGGCCCGCCCCTCTTCTTCTCCCCCTTGCCCAAGCCAGAGCACGCTCACCCGCCGCCGTATCCCGCTTTCCTCGGGATTGTGATCATCGGCCTTCCCCTCGCGCACGCATATGCCCTATAAAATCCCTAGACCCTCCTCCCTCGATTCCCCTTTGAACCCTCGCCCGAGACCAACCACCTCATCCGTCGTCGTCGTTTGGATCTCCGCCACCAAAGCTTCAGAGCGCCGCCGTTTCCGTCACCGGTAAGCCTCCCCGAGGCCCCTTCCTTCTCCCGTCGGCTCTCCTCGTTGTCGCGCTCCGTTTTGACATGGCCTTGTGCCTCCCCTCCGTTCACAGCAGACACCACGACCCCGCGCGACCTCGCCGGAGTTTGTGAGATCACCCGAAGCTCCACCACCTTCTACCGCTCCGTCCCGACGCCCTCGACCGCCATGGACCCCACCCTCGACTTCACCTCGACGATCCGCGTCCGACGAACACCACCGCCGCCTTCCGAGACCACCGGAGCCGCCGCCATCTTCACCACCGACGCCATCGCCGGAGCCGAAGCTCGCCGAGCTTGCCACACCGCCGTCCGTCGTCCTCGACCGCTACCTCCACCACCCCTGGACGCGCCACTCCTCGTCGCGCCTGACCGACGTCACCGCCGCCTTCCGCGACCACCGGAGCATCCCCGCCGGCCACACCCGAGCAGCCCCTCACCGTCGTTCCCGTCGCGCCGCCGCGGTAAGCACCTCCACCGCCCGATCCTTTTCCTACGGTCCAGATTAGATTAGATCGAATAGTTAGGTTTTATTTGGTTTAGTTCGGTTTATTTACGGTTTAGTCGGTTTAGATCGAACCGGTTCACCGGTTTCTTTTTTTATTAAACGTGCGTGCACGGTTTTGTTAAGTATAGCCCGAGCGCTATATAACTTTGGATCACACACCACTTGGCCCAATAGCAGCCCAGACCGTAGCACTTGTCCGATTTTTTTTTCTATTTTCGTTTCTGTTAAAAAAAAACAGAAATAGTTTCAATCTTTGATTGTTTATATCTTTTATGTTTTAGATCCAAATTGAGTGATTCTTTTTGCATTGTGTCACAAATTTGTTGAAGTTTCTGTTTGTGTACTTAGTTTTCAAATTTGAGTAGCTTAAATTTGAATTTGATAAAATTTGTTTAAATCACTAATTTGGTCATATTTTGAGTTTTACAAAGTATTTTTGATTGATTCTTTTTGCTACGGTTTTGTTACTGTTTTGCCTATCCAGTATCATATAGATATTTATTTTTAGTTTATTTTAAATTAGGTTTATTGCGAAAACAGTACCATTTTACTTATAATTTTGTTTTTGTCTTTTCTTTATTGTTTTTATTAGTTTTAACTTATTTCTTTTTGGGGGGGGGGGGGGCCTTTTGACAATTTGTTTTATATTCCTGTTAGACTACAGTAGACAAAATTTATTTTATATAAAAATATATTTATTTAGTTTGTATGAAAACTTGCATAGGGCATAAACATAATTTTATAAAAGTTTTTTTATTTGTTTCTTTTTGCTGATAAAAGTCTATGAAAATTATTTCTGTTATTTTAATGAAAACCTATTTTCTTTACTGTTAATTTATAGTTTAGTTTTTATGTTGCTGTTAAGTTTTTTTTTTTACTTAGGGCAAAACTATGTTAGATGTTTGTAGCAAAGTCATAGATTTTTGTTAGTAGTTTTTCTTTCTAGTTTTATTTGAAGCTTCTTTGGAATTTGTTGGAGTTTTATTATTGAGCTTTTATTTGTTGTTTTAATTGTTATTATGAGTGTTAGAATTACTTGCTAGTATGTTTGCTCATATGAATGCTATGTTTGACTATATAGATTTTCTCGGAGGGACGAATAGTTTATCAAAGTTTCCAAGAGCGTTATTATCTTCATCAACTTACCAGGCAAGTTCACTTTGACCATGCTTTTCATACCTTTGTTTTTATTGCATTTAGTGTCACCATTCATAATCCCTCCAGTAGTGATATTGAATTCTTGTAGTTGAGTAGAATGCATGAGGTAGGAACCCATCTCCCTGATTACCAAGCTCGGGACGTTATGTAGTTTAAATGCTACGCTATAGTAGACGGGGTTGGTACGAGTGTTCGGGAGTGGTGTGAGAATGGAGGACTCTACGTCAATGACGACAACTCCATGCTGGAAATCTGCAAGGACTGCACCTTCGAGGCCTCAAGACTTCAAGACTCGAGACAAGAATTCAATACGCACTACTGGGTGAAGGACGGTTGACGGGCACCCTGGAGAAACCAGTGGATGGCCGGGATGCATGGAGAAGCGCCATGACATCCTGCGGAAAGCTTCAACCAGACTCAAAGAGACGGAAGAATACTTCATGCCCGGAAGCTTACCTGTGCAACCGCAAGTCATTATGGGCTCTGGCTTGGTTGACCTTAGTGGTTACTCTGGCTGGGACGGTGCTAGCAGATGTAGAACTACGGTAGGATTGGATGAGCACCGGACAGTGGTCAGGGGAACTCTTCGGAAGACCAAGTTTCGGTCGTCTTGTTCTCAAACATCCTGAAGTGCGAGAACATAAAAAGAGGGATCGAATCTTGCAGGTAAAGTGTACAAACCTCTGCAGAGGGTTTAAACCTAATCGATTAGCCGTGTCCCCGGTTACGGACAACTTGAGCCTCTGGACTTGGATCTATCTCGGAACTCTCAACACCGGATTGATAACTTAATTGTGGGCAACTTATGATGATTTGGGCTATGAGACATCGGTTGGCGGAACCATGTCATGATAGATAACTCCGTAGTGTACACTCCGGTTATTTCCTTTGATGTAGGGAAAATAAAACTAGCTTTTACGCAAACAAAACTCAGACACACAGCCACAAAACCAATTTGCATATAGTATAGTTTTATCATCTGTTTTCTCATGTTGTGATCTTGTCGGTACATTCAATGTACTGACCTACACGGCTGCAACGTATCATGTTGCAGATACTTTCTTCCGACGAGTAAGAGTACGATACAGGGTTACGGTCTACACTCAACCTGCCAATGGCGTTGATGGGACTCCACACCCGACTATTTGTTTCCGCTGACAATTATGAGGTATATATCAGTTTTACGTTATTTATACATGTGATTGCACTTTGATATATACATTGATGTACTGTGTGTGCCAGCATACTGATCCAGGGATGGCACAGATACACAGAGGCTTGACCATTTGAGGTCGGGTCGCTACATAGATCTATCTTTTATCCCTAGCTAGGGGCGTTAAACAATAGCGCTTGTTGGGAGGCAACCCAATTTTATTTTTATGTTTTTTGTTTTTGGTTCTGTTTTTCAATAAATACACATTATTACCTCTGTAGTAATTGTGTTTTGGTGTTTTAATTAGCATTTGAGCCAAGTAAGACCTTTGGGATGGCTTACGGTGATAGTTGATTTGATCTTGCCGAAAAACAGAAACTTTTGTGTCTAGTAACAAAATTGTTTAAATTCACTGGAGAGTGTAAAAACCCTGAATGTTTTACACAAGATTGATATAAAAATTTCCTCTGTTGTACTAATTATTCAGAATTTTGGAGTTAGAGAAGTATTAGAACAATTCAGATCTTCGCAGACTGTTCTGTTTTTGACAGATTCTGTTTTCTATGTGTTGTTTGCTTATTTTGATGAATCTATGGGTAGTATCAGGGGGTATGAACCATGGAAAAGTTGGAATACAGTAGATATTACACCAATATAAATAAAGAATGAGCTCATAACAGTACCAAAAAGTGGTGATTTATTTTCATATACTAACGAATCTCATGAGTTTTCTGTTGAGTTTTTGGTTGTGAAGTTTTCAAGTTTTGGGTAGAGATTTGATGGACTATGGAATAAGGAGTGGCAAGAGCCTAAGCTTGTGGATGCCCAAGGCACCCCAATGTAATATTCAAGGACAACCAAGCATCTAAGCTTGGGTATGCCCAGGATGACATCCCCTCTTTCGTCTTCAATCCATCGGTAAATTTACTTGAGGCTATATTTTTATTCACCACATGATATGTGTTTTGCTTGGAGCGTCTTGTATGATATGAGTCTTTGTTTTTTTAGTTTGCCAAAATCATCCTTGATGTACACACCTTTTTAGAGGGACCCGCATGAATCGTGAATTTATTACAATACTCTATGTGCTTCACTTATAACTTTTGAGCTAGGCAATTTGCTCTAGTGCTTCACTTATATCTTTTTAGAGCACGGCGGTGGCTTTATTTTATAGAAATTGTTGAACTCTCATGCTTCACTTATATTATTTTGAGAGTGTCTAAACAGCATGGTAATTTGCTTAGGTTATGAATTTAGTCCAAATATGATGGGCATCCAAGAGGGATATAATAAAAACTTTCATACAAAGAGCGTTGAATACTATGAGAAGTTTGATTCCTTGCATTTGTTTTGAGATATAAAGATGGTGATATTAGAGTCATGCTAGTGAGTAATTGTGGATTGGTAGAAATACTTGTGTTAAAGTTTGTGATTCCCGTAGCATGCACGTATGGTGAACCGTTATATGATGAAGTCGGAGCATGATTTATTTATTGATTGTCTTCCTTATGAGTGGTTGTCGGGGACGAGCGATGGTCTTTTCCTACCAATCTATCCCCCTAGGAGCATGCGTGTAGTACTTTGTTTTGATAGCTAATAGACTTTTACAACAAGTATGCGAGTTCTTTATGACTAATGTTGAGTCCATGGATTATACGCACTCTCACCCTTCCACCTTTGCTAGCCTCTCTAAGTACCGCGCAACTTTCGCCGGTGCATTAAACCCAACATATACTTTCCTCAAAACAGCCACCATAGCTACCTATTATGGCATTTCCATAGCCACTGCGAGATATATTGCCATGCAACTTCCACCATTCCGTTTATTATGACACGCTTCATCATTGTCATATTGCTTTGCATGATCATGTAGTTGACATAGTATATGTGCCAAGGCCACCATTCATATTTTTTATACATGTCTCTCTTGATCATTGCACATCCTGGTACACTGCCGGAGGCATTCATATAGAGTCATATTTTGTTCTAGAATCGAGTTGTAATTCTTGAGTTGTAAGTAAATAAAAGTGTGATGATCATCATTATTAGAGCATTGTCCCATGTGAGGCAAGGATGATGGAAGCTATGATTCTGTCACAAGTTGGGATGAGTCTCCGGACTTACAAAAAAGAGAGACCAAAGAAGCCCAAATAAAAAAAAGAGGCCAAAGAGCCCAGAATAAAAAAATGAGAGAAAAGGGAGAATGGGCAATGCTACTATCCTTTTACCACACTTGTGCTTCAAAGTAGCACTATGATCTTCATTATAGAGAGTCTCCTATGTTGTCACTTTCATATACTAGTGGGAATTTTTCATTATAAGAACTTGGCATGTATATTCCAATGATGGGCTTCCTCAAATTGCCCTAGGTCTTCATGAGCAAGCAAGTTGGATGCACACCCACTTAGTTTCTTTTTGAGCTTTCATATACTTATAGCTCTAGTGCATCCGTTGCATGGCAATCCCTACTCACTCACATTGATATCTATTGATGGGCATCTCCATAGCACGTTGATACGCCTAGTTGATGTGAGACTATCTCCTTCTTTTTGTCTTCTCCACAACCACCATATTCTATTCCACCTATAGTGCTATATCCATGGCTCATGCTCATGTATTGCGTGAAAGTTGAAAAAGTTTGAGAACATCAAAAGTATGAAACAATTGCTTGGCTTGTCATCGGGGTTGTGCATGATTTAATACTTTGTGTGATGAAGATGGAGCATAGCCAGACTATATGATTTTGTAGGGATAACTTTCTTTGGCCATGTTATTTTGAGAAGACACGATTGCCTTATTAGTATGCTTGAACTATTATTGTTTTTATGTCAATATTAAACTTTTGTTTTGAAACTTATGGATCTGAATATTCATGCCACAATAAAGAAAATTACATGGATAAATATGTTAGGTAGCATTCCACATACAAAATTCCGTTTTTATCATTTACCTACTCGAGGACGAGTAGGAATTAACCTTGGGGATGCTTGATACGTCTCCAACGTATCTATAATTTTTGATTGTTCCATGCTATTATATTATCTATTTTGGATGTTTTATATGCACTAATATGCTATTTTATATTATTTTTTGGGACTAACTTATTAACCTAGAGCCCAGTGCCAGTTTCTGTTTTTTTCCTTGTTTTTTAGTTTTACAGAAAAGGAATACCAAACGGAATCCAAACGGAATAAAACTTTAGCGATGATTTTTCTTGGACCAAAAGACACACGTAGGACTTGGAGATGAAGTTAGAGGAGTCCCAAGGAGGCCACAAGCCTCAGGGGCGCGCCCTGAGGGCTTGTGGGCCCCTCGGAACTCCTCCAACCCTAATTCTTGGCCTATAAATTCAAAAATATTCCCAAACGACCAGAAGCGTCCACCAAAATACTTTTCCGCAGCCACAACCTTCTGTACCCATGAGATCCCATCTTGGGGCCTTTTCCGGCATCCTGCCGGAGGGGGATTCGATCACGGAGGGCTTCTACATCAATTCTATTGCCCTTCCGATGAAGCATGAGTAGTTTACCATAGACCTACGGGTCCATAGCTAGTAGCTAGATGGCTTCTTCTCTCTCTCTCTTTGATCTTCAATAAAATGTTCTCCTCGATGTTCTTGGAGATCTATCCGATGTAATATTCTTTTGCGGTGTGTTTGTCGAGATCCGATGAATTGTGGATTTATGATCAGATTATCTATGAATATTATTTAAATCTTCTCTGAATTCTTATATGCATGATTTGATATCTTTGTATTTCTCTTCGAATTATCGGTTTGGTTTGGCCAACTAGATTGGTTCTGCTTGCAATGGGAGAGGTGCTTAGTTTTGGGTTCAATCTTGTGGTGTCCTCACCCAGTGACAAAGTAAGGGTAGCGAGGCACGTATTGTATTGTTGCCATAAAGGGTAAAAAGATGGGGGTTTCATCATATTGCTGGAGTTTATCCCTCTACATCATGTCATCTTACTTAAGGCGTTACTCCGTTCTTTTGAACTTAATACTCTAGATGCATGTTGGATAGCGGTCGATGTTTGGAGTAATAGTAGTAGATGTAGGCAGGAGTCGGTCTACTTGACACGGACGTGATGCGTATATTCATAATCATTGCCTTGGATATCGTCATAACTTTGCGATTTTCTATCAATTGCTCGACAGTAATTTCTTCACCCAACGTATTATTTTCTTTCAAGAGAGAAGCCTCTAGTGAAACCTATGGCCCCCTGGTCTATTTGCCATCATATATTTTCAGATCTATAAACCAAAAAAACCCAAAAATACCTTGTTGTAATTTATTTGTTTTTACTTTGTTTTACGTTTTAGAAATCTTTTATATCTATCTCTATCAGATCTCATCCTTGCAAGTGACCATGAAGGGATTGACAACCCCTTTATCGCGTTGGGTGCAAGTGTTTGATTGTTTGTGCAGGTGCATAGATTGGAGACTTGCTTGTACCTCCTACTGGATTGATACCTTGGTTCTCAAACTGAGGGATATACTTATCTCTACTTTGCTGCATCACCCTTTCCTCTTCAAGGGAAAAACCAACGCAAGCTCAAGAAGTAGCAACCATGTGCATTACCACAGTCATCCAGTGGGCATTGCCGATATTCAACGGAATATATGTCTACAGTGCAAAAAAAACATTATGGATCATAAGAAATACTTCTTAAAGTGTCGTGTACTAAACAAGTAAGAACACAACGTACCTTATCACGCATAGTATACTCTTCCCTGACTCTATTAAGTGCTCCAGCTTTGGCCAGAGCACTATCCATGTTGCAGCTCGACGGCAATGGATCATCTCATGCGATAGCACGATCTACAAGGAATTTGGACCTCCACGCTGGATAGAGGTGCCAATCATGACCAACACACAGCTCCAAATGTCCCAGATAAGCGTCAATAACCTGCATACAATATAAGGACATTTTATGTTGAAAGTTGACACATAGATTATTCATCAGTTTAATAACTGGACATGCAAATAGTACTTACGCCGTTCGTCAGCCATGTATGGTCTAGTACTGGCCGAAGCCTTTCCAAAGTCATGGAGATGCCACGTGCATCATTGTAGTAAACTCTTTTCCCTTATTCTTCTCAAACCGAGAAGCTATCTCCACAAATGTAACAGCTGCGTCAATTAGTTCCGGCATCAACTCATCTGCCACAACCTCCGGCACGTCATTGTCAGAAAACAAAGCTGCATGAAGAAATATGAACGTCAACAATGGTGATTACATGCATTAGTAGTAAATAGCACATTAAGAAAGGTAGTAACGGTACCTCTAGTTGCGGTAGTATTACCGGAGGGTCTAGTGCCGCGGGTGCGACGCCTGCTGGGCTTGTCAAGTGCATAGGGGGATTCAAATTTCTTGGGAATGGTCCGCTTCCACTTCACGGACATAACTTCATCATCCTTATCGATTGTTGCACCCTTTTTTCCATTTGCCTTAGCCATGAACTTGCTGACAGAAGATGGACAAATGTCTATGTCGGATGAAGGTGCTTGAGTAGAATTACCAATGATCCAAGGGTTTTCCGGTGTTGCACCACATTCATCAGGCTTATCAGGTGAAGCACATTCCGGCCATTGCACTTAGCTGGGGTTTTCTGTTTGGCAAAAAAATGTGATAATTTAAGTTTACCAAAACAAAAAAGGTTGAACGAGAAAGTTAAAGACAAAAATATCAAGACATATTTCCTCAGCTTCGGTTTTCTGGTTGGGAACCACTTCATCAGGCTGTGTCAGATCAATGATCGCCTCTCCGTCAGAGTCATTGTCTTCCTTGTACATGAATTCCTTTTTTTCATGCGGACCATTCTCAAACGAACCCAGTTCTTCATTTGCATCATTGTTCGCGGGTGGCACGGCAGCCACTAGCTTGTACATGACACCTTCTTTGTTTAACTTCTCCAATAGTCTCTGCAATACAAATATAAATTTAATGTATTATTGCATGCATGGTTTTCAAACTGCAAACATACTGTAACCTTAAAAGTTAGGGCGTGTCACCTCAGCAACTTGATCAAGGATTTGCCTCATCTGGTTGTGTATATATTCCATACACCGCTTCATTATAACCACCATCATCTCATCAGAATTTGGACATGTCTTCGACTTCCTTGCTGTTGCACTGGAGGGCTTGGATTTTGGCTTCTGTGTAGGCGCATGATTTGGGACTTTGGGCTCCTACGCCCTATATTCTTGGGTTATATTATCTTTGATCTGCATGCGATATACAAGTATATGTGATCAATAAAAAATTAATATTAGTAAGTTAGAAACGATTTAAGAAAGACATAACGCAATGAATTACCTTGACGTTACCACGGCCACGGCCGTTGTCATAGTCAAACCGATCTCTCCTACTGGCTACAGCTTTGGGTCAGTTTCTCATCAGAGGTTGTATGGACGAGTTAGGATTGAAAGCGCAATCTTCCAGAGGTTGCACCTTCTCCCAGTACAAGTACTGCACAAATATATAGATTTACAGTTAGTACTACACATCATAGAAATTTGCAACGATAGAATAATTTACAATGCAATAGAGTCTCATATGTGTACCTTCAAGAGAGCTAAATTACCTTTCGGCCATTGGCGGAGGTGTTTGCCTTTCTTGACAATGCGAAGGCAGTCGAGGAGAACACAGAGGGTGAACGCATTCCATTTATTCTTAGAAATATGTTTAACATCATCCACCAACGCGTAATACTGCTTTTGGACAATCTTGCTCGACATGGGAGTAAGAATTGTTCCTAGTAGGACAAGGACTACTTTCTGAAGGAAATCGTCCGCGACGGATTTATTTTTACCGATGTCCGCAATGAGATCATCAATCACTATATTACTTGTAGTCTTACTCACAAAATGAAGCGGCACCCGTTGTTTAATATCCTCACCTTCTTCAATGAGAATGTCTGCAGCCGACAGTCCTTGGTTCTCCAAGTTGAATATGGACTCGACATCCACGGCACCGAGAGACACCTCCCCAACAAGGTCTTGTATGATGAATCTTCCCGTGCTGGGCTCAAAAATCTCAACAATGTACCTTATCAATAGTGTATGCATCTTAAGCGATGGTATCTGAAGCATGCTACGCAATGTTGTTTCGTCGAGTCTAGCGCGTTGAGCGCCAGATAGGCCGGCAATAAGTTTGCACCATTTTTCAACGGCGCACACAATTTCTCCATTGAGTTCATCCATCCTGTCGAAAATAAATATAAGACTTCCTCAGATTAGCTAATAGTAATGCAAAAAGAACACTAGAAAAATCATGCATACTGCAACATGCATCAAAGTCTATTGATATGAAGATAACAAATGATAACTACAAGTGCTCATTTAATTTACAAGCATCTGATCAATTACTTTCACTAGCAAAAGTAACATAAAATATATAATCAATTAATCTCATATGGTAACATGACAGAAGTTGCTTTACTTGTCTTATTAACGTGGGGACATAAATTTGCATGATGACAAATTAATCTTCTGAAAAAAAGGAGTCTATACCAATGTTTCCTATTTGAGGTTCATCAACAACTACTTCATAATTCATTGATGTTGTATTTGCACCAGAAAAAACCTAACAACCAGAGAACCATAAAAATAACCTAACTATAGTAACACTGACTCACATATCTTGTTGATTTAGCCGCGCAGTAAACAAAATAGTTGGACAAAAGATATAGTAGATTTAGCCGGACACGAAAAGAACCAATCTTACCTAAAAGTGAACGAGACATCTAGTAGATTTAGCTGGACATGAAAAGAAATTTATTCGACCATGCTATGAAAGAGGAAAACATATTGTTCATCTATGCCATCTGGTTAGAACGCATCTTATCGAGTTGATCTAATTTTCATATATCTGCTAATCCTAGGTCAATGAGAGCTAACACACGGACAAACTAGTTTGCTATGAAGGTTGTATGGCGGACAACATACTTGACTTGTCGATGAAGATGAAAGTAGTCGGCGATGCGGTTTCGACGTAGTTCCTCCACGGTGGCCACCACATGTAGATGACCTAGATGTTCTTGAGGTTTTTGCTGGGTTTGGGCGGATGCGACGGACAGAGCTATCATCGACTCGGCGATAGGAGGTGATCTAGATGACATGTGCGACGATGTGGAGATTATATACGAGCATGATCTCATAGGTCGTCGAAACTTCCCGGGAGCGTATCTCCTAATCTTTCTTTTCGTTCACTGACATGAGGCTCTAGGTGCTCCTTAATACAAGGGATCAGGAGAATATGGATTAGCACAATCCGGGAATTGTGCAACAAAATAGCACCCGAGATCGACGTGGGACTCCTCCCGTGATCGGCGTGGATGAAAAGAGCACCGTTGTGGGCTCCCCCATAACGGATCCAACTGGTATTTGTAGTATGGGTGGGCCCATCTATGTTTCTCCTTCTTATGTTTCTTTTCATTGTTCTTTTTTATGTTTCTCCTTCTTATTCCTATTTTTTCTGTTATGTTTCATAATTCCCAATCATTTTTAATTCATTGTACCTAAAGTTTCATTCATAATTTCAAACCTCTTTCAGACTTGCCCTCCGGCAGATCCGAATGGTCTTGCTTCTACACGGTGCATGTGGAGGCATGCATGAGATGACCCCAACCTTTGGCACCATGTGGGCATGGCCAACGTGGTCCACCAGGCAAGGTTTGTACAAAATCGGACACAAAATGCATGTTGCATCACGTCCGGGCAGTGTATTAGGGGGTTTTCACCAGGAAAAACCCTAGAAAATGCATCGAGTGTCGGAGATCAACAAGACTTGTCATGCATGCTTGCCATGGTCATCCTACCGTGTGCATAAAGTTTTGCCTCAATTGATGGGACCGGGAAAAAAACCTCTTTCAGACTTGCCCTCCGGCAGACCCGAATGGTCCTGCTTGTACATGGTGCATATGAAGGCATGCATGAGATAACCCCAACTTTCGGCACCATGTGGGCATGGCCAATGTGGTCCCCCAGGCAAGGTTTGGACAAAATCGGACACAAAACGCACATTGTGTCATGTCCGGGCAATGTTTTATGGGTTTTTCACCGGGAAAACCATAGAAAATGCATCGAGTGTCGGAAATTAATGTGACTTGTCATGCCTGCTTGCCATGGTCATCCTAGAGTGTGCATGAAGTGTTTGCTCAATTGGTGGGAACAGGAAGAAAAACCTCTTTCAGACTTGCCCTCCGGCAGACCTGAATGGTCCTGCTTGTACGTGGTGCATGTGGGGGCATGCATGAGATGACCCCAACTTTTGGCACCATGTGGGCATGGCCAATGTGGTCCCCCAGGTAAGGTTTGTATGAAATCGGACACAAAACACATGTTGCGTCATGGTCCACGCAGTGTTTTAGGGTTTTTTCATCGGGAAAAACCACGAAAATGCATTGAGTATTGGAAATCAACGCGACTTCTCATGCATGCTTGCCATGGTCGTCCTAGGGTGTGCATAAAGTTTTGTCTCAATTGGTGGAACCAGGAAGAAAAACCTCTTTTAGACTTGCCCTCTGGCAAACCCGAATGGTCGTGCTTATACATGGTGCATGTCGAGGCGTGCATGAGATGACCCCAACCTTTGGCACCATGTGGGCATGGCCAACGTGGTCCCCCAGGCAAGGTTTGTATGAAATCGAATAGAAAACACACGTTGTGTCACGTCCGGGCAGTGTTTTAGGGTTTTTTTCAACGGGAAAACCCTAGAAAATGCATCGAGTGTCGGAAATCAACGAGACTTGTCATGCATGCTTGCCATGGTCATCCTAGCATGTGCATAAAGTTTTGGCTCAATTGGTGGGACCGAAAAAAAACGTCTTTCAGACTTGCCCTCCGGCAGACCCGAATGGTCCCTCTTGTACATGGTGCATGTGAAGGCATGCATGATATGACCCCAACTTTTGGCACCATGTGGGCATGGTCAATGTGGTCCCCCAGGCAAGGTTTGGAAGAAATCAAACACAAAACGCGCGCTGCATCACGTCCGGGTAGTGTTTTAGGGTTTTTTCACCGGGAAAACCCTAGAAAATGCGTCGAGTGTCGGAAATCAACATGACATGTCATGCATGCTTGCCATGTTCATCCTAGGGTGTGCATAAAGTTTTGGCTCAATTGGTTTTAACGGGAAGAAAAACCTCTTTCAGGCTTGCCCTTTGGCAGATCCGAATGGTCCTGCTTGTACGTGGTGCATGTGGAGGCATGCATGAGATGACCCTAACTTTTGGCACCATGTGGGCATGGCCAATGTGGTCCCCCAGGAAAGGTATGGAAGAAATCTGACACAAAACACACATTACATCACGTCTGGGTAGTGTTTTTGGGTTTTTTCATCGGAAAAACCTTAGAAAATGCATCGAGTGTTGCCGTGGTGGGTGCACAGCAGATGCCAAAGGATGGCTAAATAGAGGGACTGGCTCGAGGGGACCGGTGGGCTCCAGAGGCGAGGGAGGTATGAGCGAGCGTGGGACGCAAGACATACCCAGGTTCGGGATTCTCCGGAGAGATAACACCCCTATTCCTGCCGAGAGTGGTTTATATGTATCGGTACAGGGTTGCTCTTGGAGCTGTTTGGGGGAGGAAGGAAGGCAGGCCAAGGCTCTGGCTGCTCCTTCTCCTTGTGTGTGTGTGTGCTCTACTGGTGGATTATCTCTTGTGTTTGCCCGTGTACATGGAGGGCTCCTGGGGGGTTTTATAGGTCGACCCCCAGTGTTACAACTGTAAAGTTACATGGCAGCGAGGCCGGGATGTCAGTGTCTGGGAAGCCGGTGCTGGGACCCGCTGGGTGCCAGGATTCGCCGGGTTCTCCGGGCGCAGGCCCTGTGCGCCAGAGGGCACTGTTCCCTGTCTTGCCTTGCATCACGGTGTGGTTGAGCCGGCTCAGCTATAGTGGCACATCACCTGGTCGCCATCGGCTTGCGTCAGCAGGACGAGGGGCGCACTGTTGCCATGCCAGCCCTGGTCAGCGGGGTAGGTGGGAAACTGTTGCCAAGCTCCTGCCGGTCAGAGGGGTTCGTGGGCCACTGTAGCCGTGCTCATCTCCCTTACGGGGACTTGATCCGTTCTACGCCTTGGTTGGGACGGGAGCTGGCCCGAGGCCAGGTTGAGGAGGTCTTGGCTTGGCGGAGCCGGCCAGCATGCGCCAGCAAGCCCGGCCGGGTTGCGGGGCTTGGCCGGGTCAAGGAATCCGGCCAAGCGCAAGCCGGATTGAGGGACGAGGCCGGCCCCGATGTTTTAAAAGGATCCGGGTTCCGTTGCCTACCCGGGGTCCATCCCACTGACAAGTGTCAGAAATCAACGCAACTTGTCATGCATGCTTGCCATGGTCGTCCTAGGGTGTGCATAAAGTTTTGGCTCAATTGGTGGGATCGGGAAATAAAACCTCTTTCAGACTTGCCCTCCGGCAGACCTGAATGGTCCTGCTTGTACATGGTGCATGTGGAGGCGTGCATGAGATGACCCCAACTTTTGGCACCATGTGGGCATGGCCAATGTGGTCCCCCAGGCAAGGTTTGGACGAAATCAGATAGAAAACGCACGTTGTGTCATGTCCGGGCAGTCTTTTAGGGGTTTTTCACCAGGAAAACCTTAGAAAATGCATCAAGTGTCGGAAATCAACGAGACTTGTCATCCATGCTTGCCATGGTCATCCTAGAGTGTGCATAAAGTTTTGGCTCAATTGGTGGGACCAGAAAAAAAAACTCTTTCAGACTTGCCCTCTGGCAGACCCGAATGCTCCTGCTTGTACATGGTGCATGTGGACGCATGCATGAGATGATACCAAATTTTGCCACCATGTGGGCATGGCCAATGTGGTCCCCCGGGCAAGGTTTGGACGAAATAGGACACAAAACGCACGCTGCGTCATGTCCGGGCAGTGTTTTAAGGTTTTTTCACCGGGAAAACCCTAGAAAATGCATCGAGTGTCGAAAATCAAACTTCTCTCTGTATATGTTCATGATGATTTGTGTACTTAATGGTTTCCTTTTTGCTTTACTTGCTAGCGTGTCGAGTCCTCTCTATACGTATAGTACGTAGCATCGACCAAGCACGGAGATAAGAGAGGACACTTTCTCTATAACTAGTAACACAATATATGCAACCCTAAATTAACCCTACAAAACCCCAAACCCCCCCACCCTTTCAAAAAAAAACCCCAGCTCTGAGTGCGACACGTGGATGATCTTTGGTCCCGGTTGTGTTACCAACCGGGACTAAAGGCCGTCCTCTCTGGGCTGCCGCAGCGGCCACGTGGAGCCCCATCTATCCCGGTTCGTATAAGAACCGGGACTAAAGATGTTGGGCTTTAGTCCTGACCCTTTAGTCACGGTTCCGAACCGGGAAAATGGGACTTATGAACCGGGACAAATGGGCCTTTTTCTACTAGTGGGGGTGTTATCTCTCCAGAGAGCCCCGAACCTGGGTATGTCTTGCGTCCCACGCTGCTCATGCGGCCTTGCTCTGGATCCCACCGGTGCCCTCCAGCCTGTCCCTCTATTTAGCCATCCTTTGGCATCTGCCGTGCACCACAACGACAACATCGATACATTTTCTAAGGTTTTTCCGGTGAAAAAACCTAAAACACTACCCGGACGTGACGTAATGTGTTTTGTGCAGATTTCGTCCATACCTTTCCTGGGGGACCACATTGGCCATGCCCACATGGTGCCAAAAGTTAGGGTCATCTCATGCATGCCTCCAATGCACCACTACAAGCAGGACCATTCGGGTCTGCCGAAGGGCAGTCTGAAAGAGGTTTTTCTTCCCGCTAACACCAGTTGAGCCAAAACTTTATGCACACCTAGGATGAACATGGCAAGCATGCATGACAAGTCATGTTGATTTCCGGCACTCGATGCATTTTCTAGGGTTTTCCCAGTGAAAAAACCCTAAAACACTGCCCGGACATGATGCAGGTGCATTTGTGTCCGATTTCATCCAAACCTTGCCTGGGGGACCACATTGACCATGCCCACATGGTGCCAAAAGTTGGGGTCATCTCATGCATGCTCCACATGCAACATGTACAAGCAGGACCATTCGGGTCTGCCGGAGGGCAAGCCTGAAAGACGTTTTTTTTTCAGTCCCACAAATTGAGCCAAAACTTTATGCACATGCTAGGATGACCATGGCAAGCATGCATGACAAGTCTCGTTGATTTCTGACACTCGATACATTTTCTATGGGTTTCCCGGTGAAAAAACCCTAAAACACTGCTGGACATGACGCATCGTGCAATTTGTGTCCGATTTTCGTCCAAATCTTGCCTGGGGACCACATTGGCCATGCCCACATGGTGCCAAAATTTGGGATCATCTCATGCATGGTCCACATGCACCATGTACAAGCAGGACCATTCAGGTCTGCCGGTGGGCATGGTCTGACAGAGGTTTTTTCTTTTTGGTCCCACCAATTGAGCCAAAACTTTATGCACACTCTAGGATGACCATGGCAAGCAGGTGAGAAGTCTCGTTGATTTCCGACACTCGATGCATTTTCTAGGGTTTTCCAGGTGAAAAACCTAAAACAACTGCCCGGACGTGACGCAACGTGCGTTTTCTATCCGATTCATCCAAACCTTGCCTGGGGGACCACATTGGCCATGCTCACATGGTGCCAAAAGTTGGGGTCATCTCATGCATGCCTCCACATGCACCATGTAAAAGCAGGACCATTCAGGTCGCTCGAGGGCAAGTCTGAAAGAGGTTTTATTTCCTGGTCCCACCAATTGAGCCAAAACTTTATGCACCCCTAGGATGACCATGGCAAGAATGCATGACAAGTCGGTTGATTTCTGACACTTGTCGGGGGGATGGACCCCGGGCAGGCAACGGAAGCCGGATCCTTTTAAAACATCGGGGCCGGCCTCGCCCCTCAATCCGGCTTGCGCTTGGCGGATTCTCGACACGGCCAAGCCCCGCAACCCGCTAAGCCCGCAACCCGGCCGGGCCCGCTGCCGCATGCAGCCGGCTCCGCCAAGCCAGACCTCCTCAACCCAGCCTTGGGCCAGCACCCGTCCAATCCAAGGCGTACGACGGATCATGTCCCCTAAGGGAGATGAGCACGGCTACAATGGCCCACCAACCCCTCTGACCGGCAGGAGCTTGGCAACAGTGCCCCACCTACTCCGCTGACCAGGGCCGGCATGGCAACAGCGCCCCCTCGTCCTGCTGACGCAAGCCGATGGTGACCAGGCAACATGCCACATAGCTAAGCCAGCTCAACCACTCCGTGACGCAAGACAAGACAAGGAACAGTGCCCTCTAGGATTACCATGGCAAGCATGCATGACAAGTCTCGTTGATTCCGACACTCGATGCATTTTCTAGGGTTTCCCGATGAAAAAACCCTAAAACACTGCCCGGACGTCACACAACATGCGTTTTCTATTCGATTTCTTACAAACTTGCCTGGGGGACCACGTTGGCCACTGCCACATGGTTCAAAGTTTCGGGTCATCTCATGCACGCCTCCACATGCACCCTGTACAAGCACGACCATTCGGGTCTGCCGGAGGGCAAGTCTGAAAGAGTCTTTTCTTCCCGGTTCCACCAATTGAGCCAAAACTTTATGCACACCCAAGGATGACCATGGCAGACATGCAGACAGTCGCGTAGATTCTGACACTCAATGCATTTTCGTGGGTTTTCCGGTGAAAAAAACCCTAAAACACTGCCTGGACATGACGCAACGTGTGTTTTGTGTTCAATTTTGTACAAACCTTGCCTGGGGGACCACATTGGCCATGGCCACATGGTGCCAAAAGTTGGAGACATCTCATGCATGCCTCCACATGCACCGTGTACAAGCAGGACCATTCGGGTCTGCCGGAGGGCATGTCTGAAAGAGGTTTTTCTTCCTGGTCCCACCAATTGAGCCAACGCTTTATGCACACCCTAGTGTTACCATGGCAAGCAGGCATGACAAGTCGCTTTAATTTCCGACAC
This sequence comes from Thinopyrum elongatum, assembly GCA_011799875.1. Classification (NCBI taxonomy): domain Eukaryota; kingdom Viridiplantae; phylum Streptophyta; class Magnoliopsida; order Poales; family Poaceae; genus Thinopyrum; species Thinopyrum elongatum. The sequence goes on along the minus strand of CM022303.1, from coordinate 640,842,477 downwards.
TCGATGCATTTTCTAGGGTTTTCCTGGTGAAAAACCGATAAAACACTGCCCGGACGTGACGCAACATGCATTTTGTGTCCGATTTCGTCTTAACCTTGCCTGGGGGACCACATTGGCCATGCCCACATGGTGCCAAAAGTTGGGGTCATCTCATGCATGCCTCCATATGCACCATGTACAAGCAGGACGATTTGGGTCTACCGGAGGGCAAGTCTGAAAGAGGTTTTTTTTGGTCCCACCAGTTTAGCCAAAAATTTATGCACATGCTAGGATGACCATGGCAAGCATGCATGGCAAGTCTCGTTGATTTCCGACGCTCGATGCATCTTCTAGGATTTTCCCGGTGAAAACCCCTAAAACACTGCCCGAACATGACGCAACATGCGATTTGTGTCCGATTTCGTCCAAACCTTGCCTGGGGGACCACATTGGCTATGCCCACATGGTCCCAAATGTTGGGGTCATCTCATGCATTGCTCCACATGCACCATGTACAAGCAGGACCATTCGGGTCTGCCGGAGGACAAGTCTGAAAGAGGTTTTTTTTTTCGGTCCCACCAATTGAGCTAGAACTTTATGCACACTCTAAGATGGCCATGGCAAGCATGGATGACAAGTCTCGTTGATTTCCGACACTCGATGCATTTTCTAGGGTTTTCCCGTTGAAAAAACCCTAAAACACTGCCCGGGACATGACGCAACGTGCGTTTTCTATCCGATTTCGTCCAAACGTTGCCTAGGGGACCACATTGGCCATGCCCACATGGTGCCAAAAGTTGGGGCCATCTCATGCACGCCTCCACATTTACCATGTACAAGCAGGACCATTCAGGTGTGCCGGAGGGCAAGTCTGAAAGAGGTTTTTCTTCTCGGTCCCACCAATTGAGCCAAAACTTTATGCACACCCTAGGATGACCATGGCAAGCATGCATGACAAGACGCGTTGATTTCCGACACTCGATGCATTTTCTAAGGTTTTTCCGGTGAAAAACCCTGAAACACTACCCGGACATGACGCAACGTGTGTTTTGTGTCCGATTTCGTCCATACCTTTCCTGGGGGAGCACATTGGCATGCCCACATGGTGCCAAAAGTTTGGGTCAACTCATGCGTGCCTCCACATGCACCACGTACAAGCAGGACCATTTGGGTCTGCCGGAGGGCAAGTCTAAAAGAGGTTTTTCTTCCCGGTACCACCAATTGAGCCAAAACTTTATGCTCACCCTACGATGAACATGGCAAGCATACATGACAACTCATGTTGATTTTCGACACTCGATGCATTTTCTAGGGTTTTCCCGGTGAAAAAACCTTAAAACACTGCCCGGACATGACGC